>JAHTLZ010002496.1:0-22980 GCA_023846285.1 Phrynocephalus versicolor
ATGAGCCAATAGTGTGGTGTGGCTACAAAAAAGACAAATGTTTTACCTTGATTGACCCAGAATGCAAGATACACAACAATGTGCTCAAATTGCAGGAAGCCAGATTTTGTTTGATCCAATTACCTCAAGAGGTGGTGAGTCCTCCAACACTGGAAGCATTCAAGAGAAATTTAATCAACCACCTGGCAGATATTCTATGATTTGTACACAATTAACTGCAAAAGGCTGCATCCTTCATTTTCCCAGTGCAGTTTTTGAAGTGGAATACCTTTTTGTTCCAACTGATTAATAAGAGTAACAAACAAATATGTGCCATAAACTATTTGCCCTCTTCCTCCAGCTCAAATTTTACAAATAGATTTCTAGAAAATCTAGAAATTGTGGTTCCCAAACCCACAATGAATTTGTTATCCCACTGATTTATAGCACACAGGCCCACTTAACTAGGAACATACTGAAAACTGTTATCTAGACTCCTAACAGTAACTGTAACTACAACTGCAAGTAAATAAAGCAATGGTTATTATTTAATGCAATATGAATCACAAGGTACAGTGGATATACAAAAATTACACACCCCTGTTAAAATATCAAGTGTCTGTGATGTAAATAAATGAGATAAAGATACAGTAAATTATTTCAGAACTTTTTCCACCTTTATAAATAAATGAGATAAAGATACAGTAAATTATTTCAGAACTTTTTCCACCTTTAGTGATAACTATGAACTATACAACTCAGTTGAACTACAAACTGAAATCTTTTAGGTGAAGGACAAATAAAAAAAAGAAATAATATGGTGGCATATGTATGCACACCCTCATATAACTGGGGATGTAGCTGTGCTCAGCAGTAAAAAATCACATTCATACTCATGTTAAGTAGGAGTCAGTACACACCTGCCATCATTTAACATGCCTCTGAGGAATCCCCCCCAAAAGATCAACAATGCTAGTAGGTCTTTCCTGACATTTTCGTAGTCACATCCTACAGCAGAAGCCATGGTCTGCAGAGAGCTTCCAAAGCATCAAAGGGATCTCACTGTTGAAAGGTATCAGTCAGGAGAAGGGTACAGAAGAATTTCCAAGGCATTGGATATACCATGGAACACAGCAAAGACAGTCATCAAGTGTAGAAAATAAGGCACAACAGTGACATTACCAGGAATTAGACGTCCCTGCAAAATTCACTAGAAGAAAATTGGTTAGGGAGGCTGCCAAGAGGCCTACAGCAACATTAAAGGAGCTGCAGGAATATCTGGCAAGTACTGGCTGTGTGGTACATGTGACAACAATCTTCTGTATTCTTCATATGTCTGGGCTATGGGGCAGAGCGGCAAGGTGGAAGCTTTTTATTACAAAGAAAAACATCCAAGCCCAGCTCAATTTTGCAAAAGCACATCTGAAGTCTCCCAAAAGCATGTGGGGAAAAGTGTTATGGTCTGCTGAAACCAAGGTTGAACTTTTCAGCTATAATTCCAAAAGACATGTTTGGCGCAAAAAGAGCACTGTACTTCACCAAAAGAACACCATACCCACAGTGAAGCCTGGGGGTGGCAGCATCGTGCTTTGGGGCTGTTTTTCTTCAGCTGGGACAGGGGCCTTACAGTTCCAAATACCAGTCAATATTGTCATAAAACCTTAAGGCCTCTGCTAGAAAGCTGAACATGAAGAGGAACTTCATCTTTTAGCATGACAACGACCTAAAGCATTTTAGAATGGCCCAGCCAGAGCCCAGAATTTGATTGAATATCGGGGGGGGGGAGTTGATCTGAGAAGGGCTGTGCACAGGAGACACCCTTGCAATCTGACAGATTTGGTGCAATATTGCAAAAAAGAGTGGGCACATATTGCCAAGTCATGATGTGCCATGTTGATAGACTCATACCCAAAAAGGTTGAGTGCTGTAATAAAATCAAAAAGTGCTTCAACAAGTTATTAGTTTAAGGATGTGCACTCATATGGCACCATAATATTTAAGTTTTTCCCCCTCCTTCTACCCTCTTCAGTTTGTGATTCTACTGAGTTGTACAGTTCATAAGTCTCATTAAAGGTGGAAAAAGTTCTGACATGATTTCTTTTTGTTTCATTTACTTACATCACAGACAATTATCATTTAAACAGGGTTGTATAAACTTTTTATATCCACTGTAGTTTACCAGCGATGAAGAATGCAAGCAATAAATATAGTGGTGGACTGGCATGGCAGCCAAATTTTAGTACAGCTTCAGGTCTGTGGAACTGTCATAACTGTTTAGTAGATGTTAAGGTCCACAGAGCTGCTGGACACATAAGATGTTACTGCCAGAATCTGAAGTAGAATGGTGAGAGAAGGGCTGGACTAAGAATCATTAACTAAATGGTCAGCAAATTACAATAAGGCTGCCATGACAGCATCTGCTGCCTTCAGAACTGGGGAAAAAAGAACATAAAAATCTGGTACTCATACAGTAACCAGAGTTCATTAAGCCTTTCACTAGAAAAAAATCTGAACAGTTAAACCCAAGATTTATAAACACTATTGTGTAAACAGCATACCCTTTTAATTTCTTAAGATTATGCTTCATAAGTGGAATAGAGTAATGTCTACACATTTAATTAAAGGAAAACAATGAATCAACTTAGAACACCATTTAATAAAGAGAACTGTCTCATCTTTCTTTGGAACTCAGCCAACAATTTTATTTGTATGATCTAAAACCTTTGACATTAACAGGCATTTTTAGACTCCTCTATTGGAGAATTCAAAATCAAAGTGATCAAAACAAGAGTTGTTGCCTTTTTGCTAGACAAGTATCCACAGGGTACAGACATACAAACAGAAAGTATTACTTCAGTAAGCACAGCTCCACAATTTTTAGTAATTTACATTAGATTTACACTAAGATTTTAAGTTTCAAGATCCAGATATATTTCTCTGAAGAACCTATTTTCCAACTTAATGTACTAGACTTTTCTATAAATTATTAACTTTAAACAGCAAAGGAATGAAACACCTATGCATGAAAGCAATTTTCCCCTCTGAAACTTAATCATTTCATTGAAGAAATTTATATACTTAGAACTAAATTGCAGCAGCTGAATAAAAATTATTCAGACTTCAACAAACAGAACCAAGCAGAAAATACCCAAGGACACAAGGCTGCCCAATAATGGTCACTCTACTGATGGGGGATGTATACCTGCAAAACACAGAGACAGATGGTTTTCAAATATTCCCCTGCGAGAAGAGTAAGAGCTGAGAGAACCTCTGGAGCAAATCATAGAATCATAGAGTTGGAAGAGAACTCAAGGGCCATCTAGTCCAACCCCCTGCCATGCAGGAACCCCATCACAGGACTCTGGACAGATGGCCATCCAGCCTCCAAAGACTTCACCACCCTCCATGGCAGCATCTTCTGTTGCCGAACAGCTCTAACTGTCATGAAATTCTTCCTAATGTTTAAATTGGATCTCTTTTCCTGTAGTTTGAAACCACTGCCCCGTGTCCTAGTCTCTGAAGCTATGGAAAACAAACCAGTCCCTTCTTCAATGTGACATCCTTTCAAATATTTAAACATAGCTATCATATCCCCCCTCTGTCTTCTTTTTGTAAGGCTAAACAATCCCAGCTCCCTAAGCCGCTCCACGTAAGACATTTCTGCCAGACTCTCAATCATCCCGGGTCACCCACCTCTGGACCAGTTCAAGACTGTCAACATCCTTTTTAAATTGAGGCACACAGAACTGGATACAGTACTCCAGGTGGGGTCTGACCAGAGCAGAATAGAGTGCTACTATCACTTCCCTTGATTTAGACACTATGGTTCTGTTGATGCGGCCAAGAATCGCATTGGCTTTCTAGGCTGCCGCATCACACTGCTGACTCATGTTCAATTTGTAGTCCACCAAGACTCCCAGATCTCTTTCACAGGTACTATTTTCCAGACAGGTGTCTCCCATCCTATACCTGAGCAATTCATTCTTTTTACCTAGATTCACCACCCTACATTTCCCTCTGTTTAACCCCATTTCGTTAGCTTTGGCCCAGCACTCTAATCTGTCAAGGTGCTTTTGGATTTTCATCCTATCCTCTAGGGAATTAGCAACCACACGCAATTTGGTATCATCTGCAAATTTGATTAGCCTACTCCCTATTCCTTCCTCTAAGTCATTAATAAAGATATTGAATAGCACTGGACCTAGAACAGAACCCTCGGGCACCCCACTGGTCACATCTCTCTAAACTGAAGAGAAGCCATTTATGATCCCTTTAGGTGTAATCAGTCAACCAATTACAAATCAATCTAACAGAGGCACTATCTATCCCACATTCTACTAACTTCTTTGCAAGGTTCCATGGGGAACCTTATCAAAGGCCTTACTAAAATCTAGATAAGCAATATCCACAGTGTTTCCCTCATCCACCAGGCCTGTAATTCTATGAAAGAAAGAGATCAAATTGGTCTGGCATGACTTGTTCTTAAGAAATCTGTGTAGACTTCTCATAATGACAACATTGCTAGTGAAATAATTACAGACTATCTGCTTATGAATTTGTTCTAGGATCTTGCTAGGATCAGCTGACTGGGCGGTAATTATTTGGCTCCTCTTCCCCCCCCCCTTTTTGAAGATAGGGACAATATTCCCCCTGTTCCAATCTATGGGAACTTCCCAAGTTCTCCAGGACTTCTCAAATGTGGGAAGCATATTGCTCCTTGCTCTTGGATGGTGGCACTGCTGAAAACCATGTGTCTTTCCATTCCATGAGCAGATATATACCCTCCATATGCATTGTTCTTTACTCTAGAAAATTCTATTCTATACCACTGTGTATACCTGAAACTGGAAATTTAGTCTAAGGAGTCTGGTAAGATTCAGAGTCTTACATCCAGCAGTTCAAAACAAAATAAATTCTGATTGCATTTCAATATTTTATTAATTAAAATCAAGTTTGAAAGAATTTGCTATAATCTTCACTTATTTTAGCAAAGTAGCAGTTAGCTTAACTAAACAATGTCTTATAGAATTTCCACCAGTCTTGGGACTATATTAGTTGCCAGTTCTATTACTGTTACTAATTGGGTTATTTATTCAACTTCAATGCAGTGGTACCTCAACTTCCAGTTAACAATCCCCCAAGAGTCACAAACTAGAAGACCACAAGTGGAAAGAGCTGACTGGTAGAGGGCAGACCTTTTACTTTTCCAACACCCCATGGTCTCTGTACTACATGAAGAGAGAAATAACCAGAAATGGAAATAAAGAAGGCTGGTGAAACGGAGCACTGCTTCTTCTCTCTTTTTCAAATTAGCTTGTTATTTTGTTTTTCAGTAACCTGTCACAAGGCTAGAAATTGCATGTTCCAGGTGGGTCACACAGGATGTGAATGTGAAAGGAAAAATACAGGCTGGTAGACTCCTAGCCAAGTTATACAAATGGCAAAATATGAATGTGTAAGTTGATTATGATAGTGATATCTCAGAAAAAGTAGTAAGAACCTGCAAACTATCCAGGAAACGGTAAAATAACCGTACAGGGGGGTGAACAGAACTTTGCTTATTTGCCATGGACAAACTGGCTGCTGCTTCATCAGCACTTTAGCATCTGGGTATACACACAAACATGTAAAATCACTCCAATCAGATCAGAGCATCCATAGCACAACACCAATTTACTGCAATTATTTGAAGGCAGTATAACAAGACCAGTATAAGGGGAGGAGTTCTAGAAGGGAACGTCTAGCAGACTGTAATTTTACTGTCAATTCACAGTGTTTGATAAAGCCAAAATTCAAATGCAGAAATTAAAATGTATTTTAAAATGTAATAATGGATTATTTACATGAGGCATGCTACTGAGATCTCATCTACCCTACACAACCAAAAGTTTCAGATGAGTGTGACAGCATCACCTTCGCACCTAATATAATCTCCATCACTAGACTACTACATAGTGAAATCAATAATCAATCATTGCCTAAATTGAAACACAAATTCCAAAACTCAAAAAGATAGCTAAGACAGGCTTAAATGCATGGTCATGCTCAGTTGTTTTGCTGTTGTTTCCCCCAGACAATAGATTCTTCCTCTCCCTCTGCCCTTATTACCACACTGAAATTCTTTGCAACAGAAAATTTATCTAAATGAGTTGAGTAGTGGAGTGTTCTTTCATGAATGAAAGCCTGAATTCCCCTTCTAAATGGGTTGTTCTTGGGTTCTCTGTCTAAAATATGTTTTATGATTTAGGGACCTAATGTTAACTTTTACTTTAAGTATTATTATTTTTCCTGTCACACACCCACCAACTAATACAGTATAAGTCCTAACTTATAAAACACATGTCTTTGGAGTGCTGCAAGACTCCTCTTGATCATAGCCAAATACTGTGACATCAAACTAGCAGCAGTAATTTTATAAAGTTCAAAAGATTTACTATTCAAGATTCCAAAAGGTCCTCATAACAAAAGAAGGGGGGAACAGTAGTCACAAAAATGTTGCAAGCATACTACACAATACTAGTACCAACTGGAAGCACACATATTTTCCTGGTGCATTACTACATGACATTTCAAACTCGAAAAAAATAAATGTACTACGAATGTGGTATAAACTCTAATTCTTCAAATAATTCCTAGTATCCCAATACTATGATTCAGTATTCTGTTACCCTTACAGATCAGAACACAGTAACTGTGCCTTATGTAGAATTTTAAACATCCACCACTGAGAAGTAAATTAAATGGAACACAAGTTTGCCCCACTCACTCTTAGAATACTGATTGAATTTTGAGTAACAGAAGCTAAGATAGCAAATATGTACAGTGATTTCTCCTGAAAACAAAGTTACGTGCCTCAAAGTCCACAATCCTGTTAAGCAAACCTTATCAAAGCAAGGATTAATGTGTGTTACAAATCTCACAGAAATGTATATGACAATTTGCCACTAGTTGGCTTTATCAGCAATTTCCTCTGCTATGTAAGGACAGATTTTTTTCCTTCTTTTTAAATCAATTTCTTCAACACACAAACTTGCAAACTGGGCTGTTTCCCATGAGATCCGTGAAGGTAGGACTAACCCATTCTTCCACCAGTCCTGCAAATAACCTAGGCTGCAACAGACTATTACTGGACCCTTCCAAATTTCTGGCTAGGGGGAGGGGGTTGGCCAGCGGAGAAATAACACCTTACCATATGACTATATTAAGATATGGTGGATGAGAAGGTATATATAGGAAGTACTGGCAAATTTCATTTTTAAAACACTGTGGATTTCCACAGCAGAACCATGAAGTGCTAGACTGACATAGTTAAATGCACGTTATTATAGGCTTCAATGAAAGTTTTAATCTGTTGAGAAGCAATAAATAAATGTATCTAATAATAAATTTTTTAAAATACAGACTTTTTTTTTAAAGCATCTGTATAAAATGACATTTTTGCTGAGTACAAAGCACTTCTGCAATCTGCGACTACTAACTTCAGAAACCTTCTGAAATGGCAAAGACTAGGGCATAGACTGCTGCAGTAGCTGCAGGCAATAATCAAAAATAGGATGCCCTACCTATTTTTTGGATACAACATAATGTTTCCACATTTGTCACACAGCTGTATCTATTTACCACATTTCAAACATACTTTTTGGAGGGGGAGCTCAACCATGTAACAACCAAAAACCTGCTGTACATGTTCCAGTTACATCACTGTCAGACTGCTGCTAATTAATTTCTTTTTTTATTATTTGGGAAGAGGGGTCAAAATCAACAACAATGAGACAATACTGTCCTCAAAATTGGATAAGCAGGCTTCACCTCACAGGATTTCAGCCAAGAAAATATTTATGAAATTTGCAACATAATGCAATTCTATGAGCCTAGAATTCTGTTATGTATATACAGTCGCACCTTGGGGAGGGGAGGGGACCTTGTGAAACTAAGAATTAAATTTAGAACTGCAAAGTCCAACTTCCTAATGAAATGTTCGTTATCTACCCAAAGTTACAAATTACTCAAGTTGAAAATACTGTGGAAAGATGGAACAAACTACCAAATAAATACAGGTACCTTGTATAAAGGAATTAATTCGTTCCTAATGAAATTATGTTAAGCAAATTTTCCTTTATACAAATTCCCATAGGAATGCATTGAAAACAGAGTAATCCCATTTTTATGTTGTACAGACTCTCCCCATAGGCGATTATGTTAAGCAAATTTCTCCCTTCTCTGGAATTTTTATGTTGTACAGATTTTATGTTATACAAACTGTTTGTTATACAAGGGTCCATTGTAATGCCTGTAATTGCAATTTGTAATTGAAAAATGGGTATCCAAAACCCGAACATGAAAGAGTATGGAATGTTATTAAACTATCTGAATAATTTGGAAGCCTGAATGTCCATCAGTGTCTATACCTTGCAACAGGAACAGTACTTAATCCCAGTTTCACATACCAAAAAAGCAGCTGAAGTGGGACACAGACTGATGTATGAGCATGCTAGGATCTAGGAGAGTACAGATAACAGTTTAGCAACTGCAATATCTACTAACCAAATTTTGGGGAGAGGGAGGCCACCAGTTATGAGGGCAACATTGCACATTGTCTTCTCCTCTGGTTTTCCATCCGCCACATGCTTGGCCATGTCAACAGGTGTAAAATTATTTATTCAACAAGGGGAAAGACAGCAACATTCCAAAGAGTAAAAGGAACCAATAGTACAATAGTTAAGTTGCAATTGCAGTTACAATTTTTAATTGCTTTGCTAGAATTGAGGTGTTTTTATTTTAACATATATTATTTTTATCTTTCTTTATAAATAGTAAGATTGACTAAATTTATTGAAGTGCTGAGTTGATCTTCCAAGTCAATGTATTTGTAAAAAGATTCCTAACAATGACTTAGAATAAGCACGTTTTAAACATTGTAAGTCACTTGTACTTTAACTGACAGTCTCAGCTCCTCATAAAAGCATCAACTGAAAAGTTCTGTGTCCTCTAGCAACAACAAAAATTCAACATACTGAGCATAAACTGCACTTTCAATCTGCTAAAATCCTTAATATGACAGAAAAACAATGAAAACATAACAAAGTTCCCTGTACATAAAAGTTTGGCTGCAGTATAAACTACTGGTACTCCAGTTTGTCTGTTGCAATGTTTGACTACAGAACACTATACTGGCACACTTAATTGTTATGATTTCTCCTGTTTTCTTCTTATGATTTCTTTGTTTTCTTGACAGTTGCCTACAAAATGGAACTAATTTAGTCTTTCTTTTAAAAGAAAATTGCTACATTATCCGAATAGTTTGGAGATGACAGGTGCAATCCACACTCTTTGGAACCCTCTGCTTGCTTCCAGACAAAAGCATCTAACTTTATGCTTCCTAACCCATGCACAGTTAGGACTCACCAAAATCACTGGGATGAATCAATCACGGGTTTTAGTGACTTCAATGGGAATCAAGCTTAATTAATTTACAGTGTAGATTACCTCTAACCAGGAGCTCCACCAAAAGGAATGCAACTCATTTCCAGTTTAAATAGGAATAAAACTGTAGCTTTATTCCAGCTCCTTGTCATTGTTTATAATTCTTTTTAAAAAGAGCATTCACATATTTTTCTTCTAAATGACAGAAACATATTTTTGCAATTGAAATTAAACTATATATGTATTGCAGTGCAATTTGTTACCATTTTTCAAAAATGATATTCAGTGTAAAATTCAATGGTACTTCTAAGAAGATCTAGGCTTCTATTATAGAATCCCAACAAAAAAATTAAATGCATATTCACCTATTTCAGATGACGAATTATGTTTGGATCTTTCACGGTGATTTAATATTTAATCCCCAATGCTCTCACAACACGAGAAAAGGAATAGGATTCAACAAGTTTCTATTTATATCAAAATAAGATTTTAGCTTTTGAAAAGGCTTTCATTATGAAAATTTCTGGCAGTACATTCAACAAGACAATCAATCACTGGATTCTTAGCTTCCTCTCAATATGGAAACGCCTCCACCCATCCCACCACACACTTAATACCGGCTGTTATATGCCAATAAATAGACAGCTTTATACCTATTTGGAAAGTATTTGTTACTATAGTTGTTTTCAACTTATAGAAATAAAAATATTAAAACTGTTAACGCTGCAGATAAACGATTTTTAAATCTTCATTATTTTTATTTCTATATTAAAAGGTATAATTCTTGATATGAAATAATTGTATTTTAAATTATGTTCGTATGTATGCTTGCTCATGAGTTCACCTTTAGAAATGCTGTCAATAAGATTTAACAAACAGGCACAGTTTTCACTAAAACCCCTCCAGTTCATTATGCAGTATGTATTTAATTCCTAGATGTTTTCACTTTATTGAAGTTGGCATAATCTATTACTACTTTAAGGGCCAAGAATGGGGTAAATCCAAGATTAATTCTACCTAGAACAGATCCACTGAAATCACTGGGACTTATTACTAATATCCTATTGATTTTGGTCAGTCTACTTTAGGCAAAACTAATATTGGACTTCTCATCATAATAGAATGAAAAATGTGGGATTGATCCATGCTCTGAATTTAACAACTTTCCCCTTGCACTCCCCTGAGGTGTAAACATCCTACTAGACTATTTTCAAAGCTTTACTACAGAAGTATATAAATGTTAAGGAAACCCAGAATACTTTTTTAATAACACTCAAATTTTGTTCCATTGAGTAAACCACTTATAGAAACTACTGGACAACAGTATGTATATACTTCATAGCAGTTCTTCTAATTCCAGCAGAAAAAATTTAAAAACCTTTCCAGGATTTAAGGAACAGTATGCCGCTAGCCTAAAAAACTAAAATCAAACACCTATGCTTTTTAGATTTTAAGGTCCAATATCTGATGAAAGTTAAATCTCTGGTACATTTTCTCATTTTGGCTTAAAGGCTTAAAACCCCTACTTCTTGTTTTTTAAAAAAAGAACTGGCGCCCCTTAGTGTCCAAATATTAAAACATTTAGATCATTCATTGAATTTGCATGGAAGTTTTTTTTTCACATTCCAGAAAGTTTTCAGTATTTGCAGTCGTTCCACTAGGAAGCCAACAAAAACAGGAAAAGGCAGAAAGGTTTAAAGGGGCAGCAGAATTTTCTCTATGGGCTACCATCAAAGGGATGTGAGGGAAGGGGGTGGACAAGAAAGCAGGTTGATTGTTGAATTAGATGGCTTCCAATCATTGTTTTGTACTTCTAAAAATACAATATTGCCAATTCAAAGATATGCAGAGCTACCAAGAATATTCAAAGTTTGCAGTGACTGCACATAGTCCTTTTTAACACATACTCTTGAAACAAGCGACGTTTCAGTCTTTTGTTCATGTTTCAAACTTGCTGCATTGTCCTTGCTTAGATTAAACTGATGGAACTGATGTTTCAGAAACTTAAAAATTCATTGTTGTAACTTGGTTCAGTTTTGGAACATCAGAAGCTGAATTTACTTCTTAGTGTCCTGCTTAGATTTACATTGAAATGGCAACATCATGGAGATAGTTTCTCATGAGCATCTTCCTAATGTCCATTTCACCTATTTTATTCAAACAAGTAAGAAAATTCTGCTGTTAAGTGGTACGCACAAGTACTTGTTTCTTTTGCATAATAAGCACTGTGTTAAAAATGCAAATATAGGAGCATTTCTGAAGCCCAGGATGAATTCTGCACAAAAAAATCAAAATACTCCAGAGGAAGACTAAAAATAGATCTTAACCCTATGCATAAGTAAATAATGACTCTTAACATTAATCAGGTTTCTGAATACCCCTAAAACTTTGAAATATTATTCCGGAGTTTTTGGGAGAAAAAGTTGGAATAAAGAAAGGCCTATGACAGACCTAAGTAAAAATTAAAAAATATTATTTAAAATAAAAAGGAAACATTACTTTCCAGAGTACTTGAGCTGCAATACTGAAAAATATACACCAACAATTAAAACTTTTTAGCTCTTAAGGTTGCAAGGATCAGACCCTCATGTGTAGCTCAATTTGATACTATTTTATAAATCTGTAAAATTCAGACTAGGGGAATGCAGGAGAGGATTAGGCATATGCGTGGCCTGGAAACTGCAGTGAATATTCAGCAACGCCACAAACTTGCGTTCGGGTTTGGGTTGGGTTTTTTTTTTTTTGGCACTCAAATCGAGAATTTTCCTGTATAGATCCTTCAAGATAACAACTGGCAAAGTTTACTTGTGTTTACGCATAAACTTCAAGCAGTTCAGTGCCTGAGGCCGACACTGAAGAGAATGAGAAAAGTACGAAAGTTGAGACCTCAGGACTTGGCACTTCCCACCTCCAACTAAATCTCAACGAGACCCGTTGCCCCACTTCTTTATGCCTCAAAACTCCTGTCCTGGTAACTCCATGAAACACGGGACCGGCCTACTTCGCCTTCCTACTTTTCTATCGTGGATCCAGGAGCCCCACAGCTCTATTATCCTCCGACCACTAGATAAATAAATAAATAAATAAATAAATAAATAAATAAATAAATAAATAAATAAATAAACAAAACAGCCGCCCCTCATTCCTAGCTTCGCCTTCCTTTTTCACAAAAGTGGCGGGAGCGTTAATCAATAAAAAATGTATCAACGACTAAAAGAAACAAGCACAAAGACGAGTCTATCCCTCGCTCCTCCCCGCCCCCCCCCCAAAAAAGGCCAAAACTTCTGCCCAGACACTTCCCGCTTCTCCCCTTTGTTTATGGGGGAAGCAGGCAAGGCCAAAAAACCGCCGCCATTGAAGGGGCGAGAAAAGGAATCCGCCCCCATTTTGGGGACAAGCGACGGGAAGGGCAAACGGGATCCGCGTACCGTAGAGGCCCAAGTTTGTCGAAGAGGAAAGAAAGACGTCGTCGTTTCCACAAAACCCACGGAGGGGGAGGGGCGGAAACAGCTGGTTTGGGGGGACCGGGGTGTGGGGGTGTTGTGGTTTCCTTTCTTAAGATGCGTTTTACCTTCGTCCAGCAGCCTCTCGAGGTGGTTGAATATCCCGCAGAAGTTGGGGAGGCTACTCATGAGCTTCTTGTCGTTCATCAGCTGCATCAGGTAATCGGGGCTCGGCTTGGGCTTCTCCTTGGTTTCCATTTCCCCCACCATATTCCAAACGAGAGGAGAGAGCGAGCAAGCGCCCGCACCAGCACTCGCCCAACCACCGCACTGGGCGCCCGCCAGGCGGAGAAAAGACAGGGTGTGTATGGTGTGGGCTGAATGGAGGGGGGGGGGAGAGAAAGAGGCCTCTTCCCCCCCTAAAATTGGGGAAGGAGGAGGAAAACGAGGGAGCGGGGGAAAAGAGAGAAAAGGGGGGGTTGCCGTCAACGACGAAGCCACCAGCCGATCCCTCCGGGTCCCGGGCCAAGGAGAAAAATCAGAAGGGGGAAACCTCAGCGACCGCCGCCACCAAAACCCCCCAGCCTCCTCTCCTCTGGCCCCAAGGAGGGCTGCGCCTTAGTCCTCCTCCTTCTCCTCCTCCGCTCCGCCCGAGCACCACCGATCCTCCTCAGCCGCCGTTTCGTCTCTCTCTCTCTCTCTCTTCTTGCTCTCTTCCTGCCGCCGCTCCTTCTGGAAAAGCCTTCCTCTTGCCACCGCCTGGTGCGCCCCGCGGCCGGCGCAGCCTTCCGTATTCGCCGCCGCCGCCGCCGCCCCCCTCCTCCGTCCGTCCGCCAGCCAGTGAGGCCAGCCACACACGCAGAGAGACGACGCTGCTGGTCGCGGCTCCTGCTCCTCTCGGCACCGCTGGCCCCTGCTCTGGTCTCCGCGGATGATGCGAGAGGGCGGGAGGCAGGCAGGCAGGCAGGCCAGCAAACGGGGCGGAGGGGGGCGGGCTTGGGCTACTGGTTCCCGCGGAATCCCCGCTGCTGCTGCCGCCGCCGCCTCCGCCACCGCTCGGAAGGCTGTTCCCGGCCGCCGGTGGTGCTGCCGCTCCTCCTGCTCCTACTACTGTTGTTATCGGAGGTTGGCGGCGGAGGGGGTTGAGGTGCCGCCGCCTTGCCTTGCGCTTCGCCCTGCCTGCCTGCCTCCCGTCCCGCTGGATGCCGTTCGCTTGTGGCGGGCGAGTCTCAGCCGGGCTGCTGCTGCTGCTTCTTGCTTCGTCTTCGCCGTCCTCCTCCTCAGTTCGCTCTGGAGTTCGCTTCAGTTCAGGCTGTGCTGGCGGCGGCGGCGGCGGCAAGGAACGGCGATGGGGAGGGAACGCGGGCGGGCGGGGGGGCAGGGAGGGAGCAGCCCAAGAGCAGGGGCGGGGCGGCCGTTAATCAGCGAGCAGCGGCGGCGGGGGCGCCACTTGGCAGACTCAGCCCCGCTCAGCCCGCCCCGCCCCTACGGCGTGGCCTGCGAGAGACGGGGCTGGACCCCGGAGGGTAGGTGGGTTGGGGGGGGGAGGAACGAAGAGGGGGGAACCTCTCTGGGCTCGGGTGAACTCCGGAGAACGCGACGGCGCGCGCGCGCGCGCGCGAGCCCGTGATATACGCCTGTGCTGTGCAGGTACGGGCGCGCGCGCACTAATAATACAAAGGCTCGTGCCGTTGCCGGATACTGTACTACTGTTCACGCTCGAGACGGTGCCGGTTGACGCGCGTGCGCGCACTTCGCCGCCTCCTCTCTCCCCCCCCTCCTCCCCTTCTGAATGTTGTTAAGAAAACGAGTGCGTGAGGGCACGAGGCAGAAACTCTGAAAAGGGGAGGGGAGGGGGGGAAAGAACCTCCTTTTACTTCGCCAATCTTGCATCGGGGCGGGACACAGTCACGTGTTGCTAGTTGAGGGAAGTCCTGGTGGCACTACTAGGAAGGCGCATGCGTACAAATGGGAGACGGGGGGGAGGAGAAACTCGCGCGAGGGCGCGCGCGCCCCTTTCAATTGTGTCGCGGCGGCCACGGCCCTTCCTCTCCCGGAGGTGTAAGAATGGGGAGGGCGGGTTGAAGTGAGCGCAAAGCGCGTGCGCAAAGGAGAAGATCGAGCGCTCGCCCAGCGGAGGAGTGATTGCCTCCCGCGCCTTAAAGCGGCGGCTGGGGTCGGGAGAGCCGGGTGGTTCAATGGAAGCGGCCGCTTCTACCCGTGGAGTGGAGTTCGAGTGCGACATGGGGGAGGGCGGACCCGAAAGACGGAGGCCCACCTGCCCCGTTAGAAAAACACTATTAGTGTAAGCCGCCGGCTCGCCTTCTCCAGCCTCCCGCCAGTGGGAGTTTGTGTGAGATAGGCGCCTCCAGGCCAGCGGGGTCTTCTGACCGGGACGCTTTCGGTCCTCGCCGCCTCAGCGGAGCCCGACGTTGGCCTCGCCGCCCCCCCCCCCTTTTTAGTATTTCTTGACATTAATCTCTCCTACATTCAGGCAGCCTTTCCCTCACTCGGACACGTTTTCCATCACACACAGACACACACACACACACACACACCGGACGTCTTTTCTCCTCCAGAGCCTCCCCGTGATCTGCGAGGGAAGCCCCTTCCTTCCTTCCTTCCTTCCTTCCCTCCCTAGTCCTCTCATTAGCCGTTTCCTCTCTTCCCTTCCTCCGACGTCGGGGTGTGTGTGTGTTGAGGGCACAGAGAGGGCTGGCAGCCTGAGGGAGCCCTTTCTATGCAGGCACAGCCCCCCCCCCCCCGAGGGGAGGAGGCCCCGGGGGGGGGGGGGGGGGGGCCGGGGGCCGCCCTGCCCAGCGGCGCCTCCAACGGGGGGGGGGGGTAGCTTGGTCCGTTGCGTTGCCGGCTTTCCTGGCACCTGAAAAGCAGGCGGAAGACGCAAGCGAAAAAAGCAGAACCGCCCAGACCAGTGTTTGATTTCAAAACCCGGAGTTGGACGAGTGCGCTTTCTCTCTCTCTCTCTCTCTCTCTCTCTCTCTCTCTCTCTCTCTCCTGCTTGTGCAAGTTCGGCGGTCGTTCCCACTCCTTAAACGGTGGCCCCAATCCTAGACACCTCCATCTACTACTCAAAAGTAGGCCCTGCTGGATTCCTCGGGGCTTGCTTCCCATTCGGCGGGTGCAGATCGACTGGCAGCCTCGTCTCCCGCCACCAGGCAGGACGGCCGCCCTGAATGAAACCCACCCCACCCACCTCGCCTCTCCGACGACAGAGGTTCCCTGATCCTGCAGTTGTCAGTCACTGTTGTCCGGGGCATTATTTTTAGCCGCCGCCCAAACCCTTGCCTCAGACAGCGGTATGACTTTTTTCCTTCCCACCCACCCCCGCCCCTGTTTTCTAGGCTTATTATAAACGTCTCCCGCGACCGTTAGCCGTGCCGGAATTCGGTCCGCTTTCAAATCGGCTTCGGTTTTTTTTTTTTTTTTACACCATTTCAGGGGTAGCCAAAGATCTAAGCAACGTTCCGCTTTTCCTTTTCTTTGTTCCAGGTGGAAACTTGGTCGCAAAAAGTATACGAAGCAGATCGCCTCAGTCCATATATATATATATATATATATTTGCCTTCATTGTGGGGTGGGACGATTATGGAAGTGTGTTCCTTACGTCTAGATTTTTGTATTCCACGGTTTCCTCCACGTGTTATTTGGGAGGCTGGGCACGCTATTTAAGTTTATTCGTGTTCCTGTTTTTCTTACATGTTGCTTCATCACTGCTAGCTTACGATTTTCCTCCTAAACATAACCATTTTCTCAAACCTTAAGTTCTCCACACAATTACTGTTTTCTTGGTTGGTTGGTTTGAGAATATTTGCATAGGAAGGGACAGTAAATACCATAGATATGCTTCCTATTGATACAGTCCAACAATATTTGCTGGAAAGCCGCAGTGATTTCAAAGGAACATGTCAACCATGGGCTGCCCATTTCCCTGGTTGTAATTTTAGGTTTCAACAGGTCATATCCCCTCAGAAGTTCTCTTAGGGTTGAGAGCATAATTCCTGGTACCTCTCTGTACAATCAATGTGTAAAACATGTAAACATAAATAAGGACAAAATCTTTTATTGTTTCTGCAGTTATCCATGCTTTGACCAACCCCACCCCCCAAAAAAACTGATAATACTGCATACCTGTAAATGTTAGGTGGGAAGCCCTGAATTTTTAAATATTATTTATTAGTAGTAGTAGATTATGATTTACAGTTCTGTTTTACATATACTGTACTTGCCTTTGTGAAATCAATTGAACTTACTTTAGGTAAGTAATACACAGAAATGCTTTGTTAATTGTTTTGAAGATCAAAATCTCAACTATTCTTTACCACAAGCTGGTGTGTGCAAAAGTGCTTCACAAAGCTAGTGTAAAAACAAATGTCTGCTTGTGTTGGCAGCATACTTTTTTTAGGGGGGAATGTTATTTTATTCATTGACAACACATTGTTTTGGAATTTATACTTAATACATATGATGTAAATAGAATATAAATTAAGCATTTGAAATGTATGGAGTTTTTTAATGTATAACTGATCATAAAAACATCAGTATCACTTAGCCTAATCCAAAACATGTTTCCTTGGAAGTAAGTATTTTGGGGAGGGAAGTATTCATAATGATTTTATATTCTGTAATACCTGCCAAAACTAGAACATGGTGCTGGCTAGATATCTGGCTGTGGAGCCAGATGTAAGGAGTTTGATTCCTCACTCTGCCTCAGAAAGAAGAGCCAACCTATGTAGTCATGGGCAGTCTGCACACTTCCAGGGTGCCCCCATAGAAGAGAATTGTAAGCTAGTGCTGAGTATTGTCTACCTGGAAACCCCTGAAAAAGGTCACTACAAGTCAGAATTGACTTGATGCCTAATGATGACAATAGAAAATGGTTTAACTAATCATCATAATCTTTTTGGAATTGCTGAGCTGGAAGGGATCCAATGGATCATCAAGCCCAGTCCCTGTCAAAGAGGTACCGTACAATGGGGAATCGAACTCCAAACCTCTGGCTCCACAACTAGATAACCATACTATTGAGCTATCCAGCAGTTGATAAGCACTTTTAGATAAAGGTTCTTAAGGATGTTTCAAAGGGTAGACTAGATGTGACAGATATAGCAATATTTGTTGTATCCGTTTCCATCTAAAAAGGTTTGCTTTTCAAAAGCAGCAAGAATTCCCAGAGTCTATGCTGGGAAATCAGACAGTCTAGAAATAACTAACTAAATAAATAAATAAATAAATAATGAGTGAAATGGACTTCACTCTCTTAAGCTTGCCTCCCCAGTCTTCACCTTCTTTCAGTTCAAGCATTTTTCTTCCAAGTCTCTTTCATTCACAGGATTCCAGCTATGTTGCGATGAAAAAGGTTGTGCCAAGAGAGTCCATATACGTAAGATGCTGCTTACATGGATATTCTTTATGCTATAAAATTAGCACTTCAGACATATATATTCCTTTGGATAGGGTCAATAAACGTGGCAGATTTTTTCTGTGTGCTGTAATAATTTCTCAATGACCTTGGTTTTTACAGCTTTAGTATTTAAGAGGTCTAAAGTCTAAAGAAGATAAGTATCTTCAAGTAATCTTTGAATTTGACCGATCTGATTAATGTGTTTTATCTACATTTCTGTTCTGGACCTTATTTATTTAAAATCAAATTTCTGTTCTGGACCTATTTATTTAATCAAATAAATAAATATTCTTTTACTTACTGCCTCGTTTACAGTATATCCATGTACAAACTATGTTGTTTTCATGCTGGGAGGAGATCGTGATGCGTTGATGAGTCTTGCTCAAATTGCCATGGAATTGTTCAGTTCCTTTCATTAAAAGAGCAACAAAAGAGAGACAATTCACTGAACCTCCTTGTAATAAATGTGCTGATCCCGTATTCATGTGTGTGTCCTAGTCTCACAGCTTTTTAAAAATCATTTCTATATTTTTCTTCTCTTTAAAAAGTTGTTCCAGTTTGTAATAATCTTTACAAGACCTGCTAGTAGCTGACATAGTGACAGTAGTAAACTACAAGTGTCTTGGGGGGGCACTTTATGCACCTACCAGGCCTATCATATTCTTTCATCTTTTAAGTGCTTCTGAACCAATTCTTCCTTCACAGTTACAGCTCACATGGGATTGGGAAGGGAAGCTATGGGCACTGTCTAGCTTCATCTTTTCCTGCCAAGTATCTATTGATACCTTTGAAATGTCCCTCTGATTTACAAATCCTGGCCTTGTTTTCAGCTTGCCCTCTAAATGTGGAACAAAGCTATAACTCATTTAAGTCACAAAAATCCTTACCTAATTACATTTTTAGAAAAAAGTAATTACAGTATTCACAAGAGGAACTGGATGTTCTGTTAAACAACTCCACATTATTTTCCCAGGGGACAGCTGTATGTCTGTCCTTGCAAATGTCTATTAATATTTTAAATACTAATACCTGTAAGCTTCGTTTGACGTAAGTTGCCATGAGTACAGCCCATTTCCTCACATTTTAAACAGACTGTAGTCCACAAAATATTGTGCCAATTAAAGCTTTGTTCATATTTTAAGTGTTGCCAAATTATTGTTCATATTTTCTCTTTTTTTAACTGGTAATAGACATCCAATTTAGAATGCGGGTGTTAGAAAGGCAATCTGCATTTATGGATAATGCTTTCAAAAAACTAGTCTCAATAATAGTAATAATAAAGGTTTTTGTTATTGTTTTATATGTTCCTGTTGTGTTGGTGCCAGTAACTAATTCCATTTGGTACCTGCAATAAGTATCCTTTCCAAATTCCCCAACGAAAAGCACTTTGTAGTACTTAGTTTTGGCAAACATTACAGCTAAAACATGCCAGGATAAATTTATCCAGCAATAATCACTGCTTGTACAGTGCTGCCAACAGCAATAAATAGCTTTCATCAAGGTTCCCTCTAAGTTGTGCATGTGTGTACAACTCCCCACCCCCCACGCAGGGCTTTTCCTCCCCTGTGCACTCTCTGTGACAGTTTTTGTTTTGGTTGTGACAGAACATGTGTGAGAGGAGTTGCACATGTTGCGCACATGCACAGGGCAATGCCCTGTGCAGTGGGGATGAAAATTAGAAGGCATGTTGGCTTCCATACTACTGAGCCTATTTGGATCTCTCACAACAAGGCTATAGCAACCAAATGTTAAAATCCAGAATCAAGAAATTAATAATTTCATTTTGTTTTCCAGTTATCTGTTGCTTTTAAAAAATAAGAATGATCTTGACAATGGTGCACACTTGGCTCGATAGCTTAGTGAGTTGAGTGCCTGGCTGTGGTGCCAGAGGTTAACGGTTTGATTCTCCACTATGCCTCCTATGAAAAGAAGTCGCCTCCACAAGTTGCATAATTCTAAAACACCTCTGGAAGAAAGGAAGTAAGCCCACATCTAAGTCCTGTATATCTGGAAAAGTCAGCAAACAGTTGTCACAAGTCAGAATCAACTGTACAAACATGTACTTAGTATATTTCATGAAGAGTGCTATCCCCTGCAGACTGGAACTGCAGGGGTATCTTGGAAATCTTTCCCTAAAATTCTCCTTACTGCCACTTCTTCCACCAAATCATATCTATTGATTAGAATCCAATCAAGGATAGTTGCTGCTCTAGTTTCTACTTTTTGTAGAAGGAAATTGTCAGCCACATAAGCCAAGAATTTTCTTGGAAAGGCCATATTTGGCAGAATTTGTCTCCCAACAGATATCAGGATTATTGAAATCTCCTGTTACTACTACACTGTGTCTTTTTGAAGTTATTGCAATTTGTTTTTCAAAGGTTTTTTACCCAATGGTTTATAGAGAAGTAGGAGCAAGGCTTCCTACTTAAACCAATTATACCATCAATTGTCTTGATAAAAGAAACATTTTTCTTAGAAGATTTGTTGCAATCTGTACCACTTTTGTCTGTTCTTGTTTCCCTTATCGTGCGAAGTACTAAGACAGCTTTTTTGCCACCTTAAAAATAATTTTCAGAAGATTTGTTTTGTGATGGCCAGGGGCTCAACCCCCTTTTTGCTTTGACAGAAGATTTCAGTGGCTGAACACACCCAAATAAAACATTTTTCATTTATTGAGATGGACTAGAGTCAAAGAAGCTGCACAACCCATTCATCAATTCACAGCAGGGTTAAATTGTTTTTCTCTTAACAAAATTATGTTACATAGCAAATGTCTATTGAAAATATGGGGAATTTCAAAAGTGGGAGCAGTGGTTCCAACATGGGTATAACCACTTTCCATGTGGAAATACCCATGTTGGTATTAGTTCTTTGTATCTCAGAAGCAAAGCTAAATTTGCTAGAATGTTTTCAACCAAGGACAACTTGACATCCAAGAAAGTAGGAATCATCCCAGAATGTTGAGGTAGTGTGTCCCTCCCCGCCTCCTGCCACAAGCTGTCTTACACATGATATATTTTGTTCACTCTTCTAACATACATTGGGTTGGATTCAAGGTTCCATTCTATGAGTGGAAGGGCTCCTTTCATTTATGGATGGGAATCAGAACCTGCAAAGTAGTGGGTGGTGTTTTTGTTGTTGTTGTTGTTTTTGCCAGTTTCTATTTCTTCAGCCCTCCCACACTGTCTTCTTCATGCTACTCCAAAGGATCATCCAGCTGTCCACAGCCTATTTTCAGTCAATACTGTATGGGATTTGAGGGCAAACATCACCTCACTTCTCCTTCATTCAGTATTAATTGAACTCTGCTAAATCTAACCCACTGTATATAAGAAAAATGCACCAAGGGTATATTTATAAGATGGCATAATGCACTGTACAACAGCACTTCTAAGAAATGTTTGCAAATATTAAAATGCTAACTAAATATGACTCAATAGTAACATGTAATGAAGGAAAATAGCACTTAGATTCCCAATGTAGAGGAATGGATACAGTGATGGAGTAGATCTCTGGAGATCAGGATTTGAATCCTCATTTGACCTTGGAAACAACAGAGTAGAAAACTCTGTGCTCACAGTTAACACCTTCAGTTCTTTATTTATTTGTCATATTTGTACCCAGATCCGAGGGGGTTGAGTTAACATACATGGACACATTTCCCATTGTTTTGCATCAGGAGCTGCAGTTGGAGTACGATTCAAAATGCCCTGATTCACTGAAACTTAGAGGAGTTGACTTACTAAATCCATATTGATTCAATGAGCCTATTCTAGCTATGTCTTACTACACAAAACAACAGCATGTGAGAAATGTACTATTGTTTTAATGTTTTCTTACTGTGAAGTAGGTTAGACCAAAAATTGTAACTTTCCCTTGTCTACTTAAGAGAGTTTCCAAGCTAGGCAGATCTGAATGTAATTCTTGCCAATCTTCTAGACAGATTTCAATGTTTTGAATATGTAAAGTTGGGCCAATTTACTGTCTACATTAGATGGAATAAAATACTGCACTATAAACTAAATACAGTATAAGATTACACTAAAGCATTTTTATGCTACATAGCACTTAATCCTTTTTTCAGAGCAGTAATTAGGTGTCTATGTATTTTCAATGTAGAAATAAAGGTGTAAAAACGTTTGTTATGGACTTTGAAAGTATCATAATGAACAAAATCTAGTTGCTTAGTGTAGTGAATTGCTCTAGAGAAGGTCATTTAAATCTATAGGGTTTTGGTGAGGCATCTCCTGTGATTCATCTAGGTCTGTTCTAACTGTGGCTTGCTTTAGTATAGTAAGAGTAGGCATGTTTGAATCAGTGGGCCTACTCTACTGTATCATTCTAAGCAATAGGATTTTGGCCAGTTAGAGGGAGATTACTAGAGGTGGGCACGACTTAGCGGTATTCCCGTTTCCGTTTCCGTTACTCGGTTCCGTTACTCTACGGAAACGGTAACGGGAATTACTCCGCCAGAATTCGAGCTCGAACCGACGAACGAACAATTTTGGTCTGATTTGTTATGCTCGTTACTTGCATTGCACGATTGCGCGATGCCACGCGGCACAGAAAAAAAGTTTTTAAAAGTCAAAAAACCCGGTTCCCGGCCAAAAAGCAGGCGGAAATATGCCTGCCTGAGTGAGGGCACCTACCAGAGGGGTGGTTTCTGGAGGTCCCCGGCCTCCCCCCCTCCTCCCTCCTGGGATGCTCTGGCGT
>JAHTLZ010002498.1:0-11294 GCA_023846285.1 Phrynocephalus versicolor
GGTTAAGAAAAGAAAGAAAGAAGGGGACACTTTCTTTCTTTAGAAATATTTAGAAATATTTTAACAAATTTAAGGAATAAGGTACCAAACCTTTGCCTTCAAGGATGCTCATTTTACTGGCCACAGTTGATTTCCTGCTAGCTATGACTTCCACATGATACTACAATCTGTTAAGAGGCACAGGTAGGCCATTTCACCTATTCCCATATACAGTAGTAGTTTTTCTTTTCCCACTGACAATCTTCCTCTATCAATCTTCTAGCTATTGTGGTTTGTTTCTTTGTGGAGGTACCCCTTGGGTTCTTCTTTGGGAGTCCCCAAAGCCTATTGACACTTCCATTTTGGTTGCCAGTAGCCCTGATTTGGCTAGAATTCTGTAAGCACACAGTACTAGAAAAGGGAACGAATTGGGGGAAATGTTGATTTATTGCAATTTGTACTTTTTCAATACTGACAAGTCATGAATGATTAATTTATGATTTCCCCATTGACCATGCAACAAATCAATTTGTCAGTTCAACACAACTTAAGAATCCCTTAAAATGGCTCCCAATGTACCTAGAGACACCAAAACTGTATGGAAGCTTCCTCTGATTCTCCCCTATAATCCCTCCAAGTTTCTTACATTTCTGGTTCTGGATGCCCAAATTATGCGCATCTAAAGAGCCCCCCCGCAAGTGATGGAGGCTATGGATGGCAAGGGCCCCCCAAAAAGGCCAAAAAGGGGGTGGCGAATCAATCAAACAATAATTGCTAAAATTCATATATTCATATTTGTAGGGGGTCATTGCATTTGATGAATATGAATTGACAGATTAGCAATTTTGAATGAATTTTGCAATTCATTTTTAAATTCATGCACACATTACCTTAGGGGGTCATTAGAAAAATCATCTTGCCCCTGTTTCACAAGGATTCTTGCTCACATCTTGAGATAGGGAAGCAATTCAATTCCCTCTTTTTAAAAAGTTTTTAAATAAATAAATAAATAAATAAATAAATAAATATTGTTTCTATATTTGTAGTGGAAATTAATCAAATACCCAGAAATCTGAGGAAACCAGAATGTACAGATCCAGCTTTTAAGGCATAGGGCATCAGCTACATGACACTTAGAATTATGGTTTTGAATCTCATTGGACTCAGTCATGCCAGCACTGACTGAATTAGGGTTGCTAATTCTCCCCCCCCCCCCGGGTGGTCTCCATTCCCAATACACATTTGAAAGGGCAAAAGGGGATGGGGCGTGGTGGCTCAGTGGATGAAAGCTCCGAAAACTGTTGGCTGCAAAGTCAGCAGCTCGGCGGTTTGAATCCCGGGTGCCACGCAGTGGGGCGAGCTCCCACTGATAACCCCAGCTCCTGCCAACCTAGTAGTTTGAAAACATGTAAATGGAAGTAGATTAATAGGTACTAGAGATGGGCATAAAATGACCATTTTTTGTTACCGTTCTCTGTTATTCGTTCCATTACGTAACGGAATGAATAACGACCGTTGCGATCAGTAGGCTGGAACCGAACAGAACCAAGAAAATTTTTTTCGTTTCTGTTCATTTCCGTTATTGCTGTCGCGCTGCTCGCACGATGAATAATGGAGCAGCAGAGGGTGGTGAGAGGGGCCTGGGCCCGGCGGAGCCTCTTTGCCCCCTCCCCGCTGGAGCCGATGATGCAAGACTTTGCTGATCTCACAAGAAGAGGCGGGATCCGAGCCCTTATGGGCTGGGCTCCAGGATCTTGACCACATGGCGAAGCGGCAACGGTGCAGCCGGCTCAGAAGCCGGAGCGGAAGGCATCGTTGGAGCACGGGGGAGTGCAGCGGCACCCCCCACAGCTTTCCTGGGTCTAGGCCTGGGGGGGTGCAGGGTGGCGGGCTGCTGGGGTGGCGGATCAGTCCTTGGAGAGGGGCCCCAAGGGAGGGCGGCGCTCGGCAGTGCTCCGGGGGTGGTGGCCTGTTGGGGGTGGTGACCAGAGCAGCGCCCGGCTCCGGGAGGAATCCCCGTGGCTACGGGATTGCTCTCCTGCTGGCAGGCTTGTCACCGGCTCCAGTGGCGCCTAGCGCCAGGAGGGCTCCCTGTGGCCGTGGGAACGTGCTTGGCCTGCATGCCGCTGGCTATGGTGCCACCTGGCCCTGGGGAGGCTCCCTGCGGCCGCAGCTTACCGCACCCAAAAAATGAAGAAACGGAAACGAAGCGGAACCCATGGCCCGAATAATGACCATGAAATGCCATTTTGGCATTTTGTGCCCATCTATAATAGGTACTGCCATAAAAAGTGGGAAGGTAAAACAGTTTTTCCTCGCAGCCATGCCGGCCACGTGGCCATGGACTTGCACAACACTGGCTCTTTAGGTTGAATATGGAGATCAGCACCGCCCCTAGAGTCGGACATGACTAGCATGTATTTGTGGTCAAGCGGGGGTACCTTTTACCTTAGGCAAACAGAATGAACAATGCTGTGATGGGAAGCAGCTGTTTTTACTGAATTTTGCCGGGGCAGATAAAAATGCATTATTTTCCAGCTTATTGGAATTTACTTAAATGCTATATGCAATTTCTTCTTATTGGGAATGGAAGATGTTTGAGTTTTTTTCTTGAGAAAGCCTCATATTTCTCAGGTAGTATGCTCATCTTTATACTGAAAGTGGAGAATTTGTCCAGTGTAGTTGGCTGAATTTAATTTATTCAATTACATTACTTTGGAATAATTTAACAAAATTCTCAAATAGCACATTCAGGTTACAAAGAACATGAAATGAAAATGAAAATGAAAATAATGGAAGTGAAGCTGACTAATTTTGCCAGTAGCTGCAGTCCTGCCATGTACTACTTGTGCTAGCAAATGCAAATACAGGGTGATTTGGGCCACATTAGCCAGACTCTTATCACAAAAGACCATGGAGGGATGGGAAATGCACAAGCACTTTTTGCAATTTTCTGGCCATCTGTTTTGTGCCCAGGTGTGCTGCTGAGTATGTGAGCTGAGTGTGGCTCCTTGCATGACAACCAGCCAGAACAATCATGCAAACCAGTCACACAGATTTGAGGTTTAAGTGGTGCAAGCCCAGGGTTCCTGTCCTCATTTCCTTTCCAGAAGGTCCTCTCTGATGTGTCTTCTTGCCATTAGCCTATGCCCTGAACAAATGTGCCTTCTGAATGTCTCAACAGTGTCCAGAGCCACTTCCCATGCTTTTAACATTTTCTGCCTTGGCTGTAAAGCGTAAAATGAGGGCAAATGAGCTGCAGAAAGATTAGCAGACAGGGTGAGCAGCTATTAAAAAACTATGGTTGTATATGTTTAGAAGACTCAGGTGACTCGCAACTCAAGAGTTTACAAGCTCCTTTTAAAAATCTGCAGGAGGGTGACCCAATTTTTTTTTAAGATGAAAAGCTGAAAGGTGCTTGTTTATGCCATTAGCAAATACACATCTGCTTCTGCTTACAAAATATTCAGTGCAATGTCATTCATGTCTACACAGAAATAGACCCCACTGAGTTCAAGGTTGACTCAGCCTTCCATTCTTCTAAGGTCAGGAAACCGAGTACACAGCTTGCTGAGGGACTATTATTTATTTATTTATTTATTTATTTATTTATTTATTTATTTATTTTATTTTATTTTATTTTATTTATTTTATTTTATTTTATTTTATTTTATTTTATTTTATTTTATTTAAACCCTTCCTTTCTTCTTAGAAGGACCTCAGGCAGCTTACAATAATTAAAAGAGAATAAATACTTCAGCTAACAAACCATATGTATACAGCACTAAAAGGATCAAATGAGTATAATTCTAAAACACATGAGCAACACCAAAACATATTCAATACAAAATGGTACAACAGTCCATTTAAAATTCCCACTTGGCAACCAGTCACTGTCGATTATTTTTAAACTGTCCAGAGGAGTGCTCCAGCACTAGGGGGTGGGGGAGGCAGTATATACGGTAAGTCAATAAAGATTCCTATTCCTATTCAAAATAACAACAGTGATGGCATTTATATCCAAGTTAGCATGCCTAGGATTGCAACATAAATGTAGCCAAAAACCCATTCAATTTAGCAAGATTTACTTTTGAGCAAGTATGAACTATGTAACTTCATATGTGTAACACTTAAAAAGAAACTTGGATTATTTAGTGATTTGTCATTACCAAAAAAATAGGTAGTTACAAGGAACTAGTTACTTCTGAGTTCTGCGAAACAGCTACACACAGCACAAATGGCAAAGGACCCTTGCAATGTCAGAAGAGGATGCCAAGGTGGGACTGACAACTTCTGAAATAATGCAGTATTGTTGTGCTGAGCAGCCATTTGATTGCTATCTGCACTCAGGACGACTCTGGTGATTCTTTTATCCATTCTCTCCTCTCCTGAATCTGTTATGAAGAATTAAGCGGCTTTCAGTCCATAAGCATTTGTCCACAGAACATTAATTTTATCTCATGGCATGAAAGACACCGAGTGAGGGAAAAGAAGGGCTGGCAGAAGGGAGGTTTGTACCATCATTTTCTTTGAAAAGCACATTATTAATTTTTTACTCTCTGCTGTTCAGCCCACACCCTCAACAAGGTGAAATCAGATTTCTTCATCTCAGGGGCTAAGGTGCTATTGCAGCCACACTGGATTATAATGTTCTCTCTTCACCCCACCTCTTGGTACTTCTTCATAGCCACTTTGCAGAATTTATGCTGGATTGTGCTGATGCCTTTTAGACTATTACCTCCTCGTAGAATACAATCAGCATCTGAAATGTGGCCATAAATCTTGTCTTTTAAAAAAGCTACTACTGGTCAGCAGAATTTGCTAGGGATAAGTTAACAAGACTATTTTTAAATATATAGATAACCCATTTTTGCTCCTAGCATCCCAAATGATTAACTTGCTATTTGTCTCCACATGCCTTCTAATATAATTCTAAGCATTTGTCAGATTGCTATTTAGGATATTGTAGTAAATGGCATCTATACTAAAAACAGTGCTACTGATCAGGATTGTTCTTTTCACTTTAAGGCAAAAGGGAAAAATGTTTAGTGATTCTGTGAAGGGGAAGGAACTGACAGGGGCAGGGAATGCTCATCAAATGTGTAGATGATGTCAAGATATGTAAAAGTTGATAAAACATATGTTATGTATATTTAACAGAATGTGTAAAGAGAATTGTAAAATGGAGGCAGTTAGATTCTGCTGTGTCATGATGTTAATCCACAAGTGTTAGAGATAAGTAATCACAGGCATGTTAAGTGATGAAGTGCAGGTGGAACTGATTGTAACATCATGATTTGTAATGGTTAGATCAGATTGCATCAGATTGTTAATTAGTGATTGCATCAGATCTTATGAGTGCTGATTTGTATAAATAGCACTAGCTTGCCATTTGTATTTTGGGGACTGTTATGGTGAGAACAGTTTACCCCCCACTCTGTTTGTCTGTTTGCTATATTGTATATAATGCTTGGTTGTTATGCTGTGTATATTTTGCTGTATATATGAATATATGAGTTTTTACTCTATTCATTGTCATTGTTTTTCCTGTTAGCCTAACTCTGCAACCCTTTATATCAATACTGACATTTTATCTACGTTACTGCTGCACTGCTCAGTGGCAAACACATTTAATTATATGTAACTGCCCATTCATTATATAGTCTGTTATATAATATTGTGTGGAATATCTCATACCTTGGAAGTCAAAAACAAAATTCAAATATCTTGATAGGACTGAGCACTGGACTGAAAACAACACAATGAGATTTAATAGAGATAAATGCAAAGTTCTACAGCTACAGGAAGAAAGCCAAATCCACATGATGGGGGAAACTGATTTTGTAAGCAAGAAAGATCTTGGAATTGTTCACAAGTTGAAAATGAGCCAACAGTATGATATGGCTGGGGGGAAAGGCAAATGCTATATTAGGCTGCATTAACAGAAGTATGGTCTTCAAATCCCATGAAGTGCTAGTTGCCCTCTATTCAGAACTGGTTTGGTCTCAACTAGAGCACTAGGTCCACTTTAAGATGGATGCCAACAATATGGAATAAGTTCAGAGGAGGACAACACAGATGATCAGGGAACTCAACACCAAGGCCTACGAGGAAGACGGGAGCTGCTGGAGCATGTTCAGCCTTGAAAAGGAAGACTCAAGAGATATGTAATTCGTAGCACTTTTCGGTTATCTTGTGAGGTGGTAAACACTCCAACATTGGAGGCATTCAAGACAAAATTGGACAACCATATGTCTGATCGGCTTTGATTTGGATTCTTGCACTCAGTCGAAGATTAGACTCACTGCTGGCCTTATAGGTCATTTCCAACTCAATTACTCTATGATTCCTTGGTTCTTCATTGGCTTATTCCCTCCACACAATTAAGCAACAAGTTCAGGGACTAAAACTGCATTTGAGGCAGCTGCTTAGGTATAAAAGAGGAAGAAGGCCAGTGCAAATATTATGTAGTCACCTGAGGTGTACAGTAGAAGGAAGGATGCAGGATTTATCCTTGCTTGCTTCTTATCTGTCTACAAATCACAAATAAAAATGGAAGATGTGACCTTTTTTCAATCAGCTCTCAACTCTATCTAGGAACAAGAACAAGGTGGCCTTGCACAGTGTACAACTTTATCTTCCTGTTGAAGAAAGGACTTGGTCTTCTATATTGATTTCAGAATTATACCTGACCTTACTAGCTTTTCACTCTGGCTTTTATAGTGATTTCCTAAAAAGTGTACCTGTTCTGTATGGTATTTTCTTTTGTTTTGTTTTCTGCAGACTTTCTGCTTAACTATTTAAAACTGTTGATGTTTCAATTGTCCTTTTAATTGCCTTGAAATAAATGAGAGAAATTTAATTTCAGATCACTTTCAATAATAAAGAGAAGGGATTCAATTTTTTTTCAGTAATAAAGAGGGATCATGAGTATTGTAGTGACTGATTCTGAGGAGAAAGCTCCAACCAGAGTCTTATGCCTGCAAAAAAACACAAGATGAACAGCTATACAGATTCCAGTAATCCCTCGGACCCAACTCAACCCGCAATAATGGAAAATCCGTGATATGTGGATGCTGGGTTGGGTCGGGACTGGGGGGGCCTATATGGAGCCTCCTATACTTACCTGAGGCTTGGCACTGCTCCAAACAGGCCTATGATGAGCTTTCTGGGCCTGTTGGAGGCTGCAGAAGTGGTTTCCGATGATCCAGAAGTCACCTCTGATTTTTCAGAAGTGACTTCCGGTTCACTGGAAACCCCTTCTGGGGCCAACAACAAGCACGGAAAGTCCGCCAGAGGCCCTTCAGGGCAGCAACAGACCTGGGGTAAGTGCAGGAGGCCTCAAATAGGCCCAAGCAACTTACCCCAGGGGGGCTTGTTTTTCACATACTGTGGTCCCACAATATACCGGGATCATAGTATATGAACCGCGAAATGGCGGGGGACCACTGTTGTTTAAACACCAGGGGCCACAGTGTGATTATTCAATATCTAGCTGGTCTGAGAGTATCTAAGTAACAAATAAGCAGAGGTGGTGAGCAGTATCTATAAGTCTTACGGTTATAGATGGAAACCTAGGGATGGAGGAACTTGACCTCCTCATTGTCATTATTATTATTATTATTCTAACTACATTAAAATCTGGGTGCAGACCCTCTGGCATGTCAGATGTTTTGGACTTCAGCTTCCAGTAACCCTACATAGAGTGGCCAATAGTAATGAATAATGGGAGATGTAGTTATTGTTTTTTTTTTTGCCCATTTCGGTCAATTGAAATGGAGCTAAATTCTAAATCTCACTTATATGCATATATATTTATTTATTTATTGGATTTTTATACCGCCCTTCTGGCAGCGAGGTCACGCAAGTCCAGTGAGCTCAGCAATGCCCACTAGGAAGACGGTGAGACTGTAACTACCTGTCTTATACTGTAGCTAATAAAGTTGAAGGGGGAAAAGAGAGATAAAAAGAATAACAGTAATCCCAACTGAGCACCAGCACGGTTGGCTTACGAGGGTTTGAAACTTTGGGTTTTTACACCCACCTGTACATGCACACTCCCCACTCCATACACACACACACACCCCCGCACACACACACATTTATGCTGATGTCTTCTCTTGTCCAGTGGAAGACTTGGTGTGTTTTTACCTTTGGTGTGCTAGTGAGGGGCTTAAGTCCCACTCTCCTGGCTTTGCTCCTACACAAATGATAGGTTTTTTTGGCAGTCACCCAACTACTCCTCTAATTAATTCATGATCAGGTTCCCTTTAATTCCCTTGTCCAGCTCATCATTTTTCATCTTCTGCTAACAAAATTGAGACCAAAATCCAGAAAATACCTGCAGACTCTTAAACACATTTAGTATGTAGATTTGTGGGGGGAGGGAAGGAACCACCCCCCTCCGGGACTCTGTAGCCCATTCTAGGGTCATGTTCATAGTTTTATCACCAAAATATCATTTTCTTCTAGATATAGAACAGGAAGCTGAAACTATGTTATAGAGTCTGCAGTCTAAATCCGCAGACTCTTGCTGAGGCTGTACTGCTACGCAAAACAGCATGACACATGAAAAATGTGCAAATTGGATAGATAGCTAATCTGGAACTTTTTAAACAGCCTTGTGGATGTGATGAATACTCAAAATATTTTTCTTTACTAGCACTCCTTTACTAATTTTAGCCAGATTAAAAATCCTCAAAAAGACATCTCCTTGCATCAGTGGGATTTCCCAGGTCTCCTTTTGCCCATTGTTCCATGTAGAAAACAGTGTATAAGGTGTGTTTTTTCTAAGGCAGGCATGCCCAAACTTCAGCCCTCCAGATGTTTTGGACCACAACTCCCACAGTCCTTTGTCACTGGCAATCTAAGCTTAGAAAGCTGGGAGTTGTGGTCCAAAGTTTGGACATGCCTTTTCTAAGGGATCTCTTTGTAGGAAACAAGCCACTCTGGGCAGGAATTGTAACAGTCCTATCCAGCTTGCAACGTCCCTTCCCAATGACTATGAAATACCCCAAAATCTGAGGAGGCTGACTCAAAGATTCCTCACAAGATTTCTCAGGGGGAGGGGGAGAATCCTATGCAGAGGAATCATGCTGTGAGAAGAAAGGGTGATTTTGAAAGATGGGCATAAGTTAAAAATAAATTGAAATTTATTTAAAACTACCAATTTGTTTATTCAAATGAATATAACAGATTAAAAACTAATGATTTTTGAGGTTTTTGAATTTGTTGATTTATTGGGCTATAACCCTCCCCAGGTACCTAGAGACACCCAAATCACAAAGAAGATTTCCCCAACTCTCCTCTACAGTTCCTCCAAGTTTGGAGAAGATTGTTTTTTCTTTTTCTTTCTTTTTGGACATCCAAATTATACACACAAATAGAGGGTGCATTCTGGGGGGGCACTTTTTGTTTTTCATTTTGTTACATAATGAAACGACAAATGAAATTTGTCCCCAAAATGAAACGAAACGAAGAGAAACACGGGGATTTTGGTCGTGTGTTTCGTTTCCGTTACTGCAATGAAGTGAGCGGCTTTAAATGCTAAAAAAATCATTAAAATTAGAATAAATGGTAACAAAATGGTAATGAAATGATAACGAAACAAAAACAAATTTTTTGAAAATTTTCACAAACAACGGAAATGAACCGAAACGGACCTCTAAATGACAAACGACAACCGAAACTCCATTTTTTCTATTTGTGCCCATCTCTAGTAGGCACTTAACTCAGATGTTCAAAGCCCAATCTTCTCCAAACTTGGGGGGAACTGTAGAAGTGAACCAGGGGAAGCGTCTCTGTGATTTTAGTTTCTCTAAGTGCACGGAGGCTGGTTTATAGGGTTATTAAAAAGGGAAAACAAATTGATAAATCAATTCATCAGGGGAAAAATGTAAATTCTTTATTTGAGATTCATCAACCTTGATGAATCATGAATCAAACCAAAATACACCCCCTCCATTTTGCACCCATCTCTAGTGATTTTCCTACCTGGCTGCTAGAGGCTGTGAGAGCTGCATCCCAAGTTCACAGTCACTTCCTAAATAGTATCTAATCCTCTTTGAACACACAATCTATCTTAATTTGAATAATGATTGGTTGGTGGTCACTCTCCTCTCTATTAATTGCTATAATACCAGAGAAAAGATGACTTTTGTGTTTTGACACACATACAAAATCAATAGCACTCCCTGAGTTATGAGTGAGATATGTGTAAGGGTAAGGTGTTCCACTCTCACTCGGGCCAAGAATTTGAAAACCATATGTGAGTAATAGGCCCAAAAGTTTTAGCCCAGCTTGATTTGTTTTGTTATCATTAGAAGCCCAACAGAAGACATCCCACAGTTCTTCCTCGAGTCCCCCAAGAGCTACAAATTGACATCATTGAATAATAATATCCCTGGTATTACTTCATTTACAAGTTTTACAAAGTGAATTTTACGCTTATCAGCATTATGATATCCAGCTGGTTTCAGGAAGTTTTGGAAAATCAACTTTTGAGGTATCATGACTAGCTTCCAACCTCTATACTTTTTATTATTTCTTGTATCAAGATTTACTGTTCTATTTAAGTCAAAATCCCACACTTCAGGTTCAGAAGGATTTACTTCCTGGACTCTCAGTTTAGAACTGAAAACTTCCTCCCATGGATCCAACGTCTCTTCTTCAGCATTGCAATTAACTGGCAACTGTCCCATTGTTGTCCTGGTATGTCCTTCTAGATCTGCAATTGGCTGGGGCTTTGCCAAGTTCTTTTGTAGACTCTTCCTTTTCTTTCCTTTATCCACTCCTTTCTTTTTTTTACCTGTGTGTGTGTGTGTGTGTGTGTGTGTGTGTGTGTGTGTGTGTGTGCACGTGCGCGTACACACAAACACACACATACACACACACACACCTTGTTGCTGCTACAGTGACAGAAATGTTTAGATATGTGGAAGCAATTGAAATAAATCAGGGTTTCATATGAATGCTAAAATAAATTACCTTCTAGTGGAACAGTATTTTATACTGTTTTCCAAGCAAAAAACACACTTTTCTGGCAAAGTAATTCATGTTTCTGTTTATGCCATGGAGACACCTAATTTGAAACATTTTTTTAAAAAAAGCAGGATGCGACACAACAGTGTTTCTTACTGTCAACAGAATCAAGGCCAGTCTGAAGTAGGCAAGGCTTAAAAACTGGACTTTCTGCTACTGTTGCCAACTCCTATCATCTATATTCCTTCTGTTTTCCCTATCTTCGCACAGACACAGGCTAACTCTGAATGTGTGTGTGTGTGTGTGTGTGTGTGTGTGTGTGTGTGTGTGTGTGT
>JAHTLZ010002499.1:0-17407 GCA_023846285.1 Phrynocephalus versicolor
GTGAGTAGTGGAAGAGAAGGAGATATTGTAATCTGGTAGATGAAAAGAAGATTGAGAGATGGTTGTGTGAAGTCTTGGTTGGATTATGATAGGGTTTGAGTTAACGCAAAACAAGGTGAGCTTCCAAAGAAATGTGAGTGGGCGTTGTTCCCCTTATTCTGAACCAATCTGAGGATAGTATGCGTTTGTGTACATTTACTAATAATCATTTACTAATCATCAGCTGAAACCTTGGCAAATCCCTTCATTGTGAATGTTCATTTAGTGAACAAATTATTCAGATTTAAATTTAGTGTAGCAACTTCCAGAAAGAAACTGGAGTCAGTGTAAAAGATACATTTCACTGGTTGGTCCAAAATATTTAGCCGTTATACCAAAAGAGAATTCTACAATTCTTTGTTGCCATGGTAACCTGCAGTCACTTCATTTGAAAGAGAAATAGCAAATGCCACTTGACTGAACTGTATGACTTTTTATTTATGACTGATTTAAATGGCAAGTTTTTACTTATGTTCTTTATTATGAACAAGTTTGCTAAGTTTATTATTTTCTGCCTGGTTTGACACCATGTTCCTTTAGGTTGCAAGTGTTCTATTTATGGAAAAGCTTTAACTTTTTGCTCACATGCTCGTTATATTCAAATCTGATGAGAGTAACATGCTAATGAAAGGTGAAAGGATTCTTTGACAACACAGTTCTTCCTCAAACTCCTACTCTTTCACACTCTCTTTTGTTTTACTACTATGCATTGGGAGATATTGCATCTCTTTTACATGGACTGAGTGTGATGAGTAGCACAGCCCAATAATCTTGGCATCCATTTAGTGTAGGCATGTCCAAACTTCGGCCCTCCAGATGTTTTGGACAGCAACTCCCACAGTCCTTTGCTATTGGCAATCTAAGCTTACAATTCTGGGAGTTGTGGTCCAAAACATTAGGAGGGCCAAAGTTTGGACATGCCTGATTTAGTGAAAGGGAAAAACCACATTTTTTGTTTTATTCTTACTGAATTAATTTGGTCAAATGAAGAATACAGTATAAAATGTAGGAAAAGTTTTGTTAGCCATAAGCCAGTTTCCGAATTTGTGTTGTAGTGATAGCCTTTAATGGGTCAGAGGGAGGTGGGGGGAGATAAGAAAATTTATTACATAATCTTTTGTTCCTTTTTACTTGGTCTAATAAATCTGAAACATAGTTTTTAGCACAAAATATATGAGTCTTTCAATTAATATGATATTGCCCATTATTATTATTATTATTATTATTATTATTATTATTATTATTATTATTATTATTATTATTATTATTGATCAGCAGCAACATTTTAGAACTGAAGAGCTGGAAGGGACCCTATGGATCATAAAGTCCACCTCCTGTCAAGTAGGCAGAGATGGGATTTGAACTTCCAACCTTTGACTTTGATGTCATGACCTTCTTTCTTCCTTCTATGTTGTGCACAGTTAGTGAGGTAAACCCTTGCCAGTTTCATCTTCACAAGCAAGGCGACAAAATTCCCATTTTAACTTCCTCACTAGCATGGATGGAATGAAATTTCCAGGGGTATCAACACAGGTGGAATGATGGTGTGTGGAAATAAATGCCCATTGTTGCACAACATTTGCCTGCAGATCTTTTTTCCCTTCAGATTGCCCAGAATTAGAATGGTTTCCATTTTTCTTGAGAATATGAAATGTCAGATGGATTGTTGGCATTTTTAACCATCATCCAATACTTTTTCACCCTTTTCACCTTTGCTTGTCAAAGAGAAAGGACACTTGAAATATTTTATGCCAATTATCGTGACCTTGGTGGAGGCAAGGAATCTCACAGTGACTTGAAATTTTAGCCTGTCTCTTGTTGAGATAGGCTAAATCATTGAAAACAGGGAATTTGGGGAGTATTCATTCCATCTCTATTCACTAAACATGATTACAATGTGTGTTGTTTCCTGCTATTAATGTATTATCAATGTAATCCACACATGTCTACTTAGAATACGATACCACCAAGTTCAGTGGCTTCCCAAGTCACAATGTATATACAGGACTGAGCGTTAAAATCTATATGCTTGGTCAAACTAGGTCTCAGACAAAAGCTACCTTCATATTGAAGGGGAAGTTGACACAGGAGAACTTTTTATTAGTGCCTTTTCTTCAGATATTACTGCCAACCTTTAGAGATAATTGCAACAAAAAACTTTCCGATGATATTATCTGAAAAGTTCAACTCCGAGGGTTATGTCCAAAATCAGGACTGTGTTTCTTTCCTTCTTCAGCCAGAAAACTAAGGCCAAAATTCACTTGTCAGTATCATGCATAGTACATCAGTTGAATCTAGTTGCAGAGCAGTAGTCCAACACATATGAAAACCTCTAGTGACTCAATAGCATATTCCAGCTGGGAGTAGCAACCCAAATTAGGCTTATGATGTCATCTTTCCTGCTTTGTGCTGTCAGCCAATCAGAGAGGGAGGCAGGATGATGCCTGTCCCTGCACAGCTCCTTATTGGCCAGCATCACAGATCTAGCACAGATGACGTCGCAGCATGCTTCCTCATTGGATTTTAACCCTGTGCAAGACAGAGAAAGTTAAAGCAATTGGATCTGCATGTATCAGCTGGTTCTGAGGACCACCTGGGCTTGCGTGGTTCATTTTGTAACCTACTGGTTCTGAAATGAAATGCTCATCCCTACTCTCCACATCTCGACCACCATCCCACTAGATTGTGAGTTTGGCCTTTCTCATGAGCCAGACCGATGACATATTGAGACAGCCTCATGGTTGTCACCGTGGCCATGAAGTCCTGAGCTGCTTCTGTCAAGGTGGCCTCAGTATGGAGGTTGATGTCAACCAGCACCAATAGTCTGGGAGTCTTCACCACCAGGTCCAAGATCACCTCCGCCAGCTCAGGCAGAGAGACTGTTGGTATGCAGTAAGGTGGGCGGTACACCAACAGAATTCCCAGTCTGTCCTGTGAGCCCAACACACAATACATGCCCTCAAGACCTCCTCTCAAGCAGACAAGGAGCCTGGAAACGATATCACCACACCTTCTCCCCAGCCTTCCGGGTGACCCTGGTGCTGGACCAAGTACCCGGGGGGGGGGCACATCAAGATAGCGGAACTCCTTTTTCTTGTCCCACCCAGGTTTCAGAAATGCATGTCAGGTCAGCACCATCATTCAGAATTAAATTATGGATGAAGGAGTTCTCCCCCTCCCCCGTCCTGGCATTCAGCAACAATACCATGTGGCCCGGAAGCTGACTTATATGGTCACCTGGTACAGATTGGCTGGGGATAGAGCTATAAGAGAGTGCAGGTGTAAGGTACCTAACCTCCTTTGTCCTATGTGGACATACTCTACCCCCACTGCCGAATCATCCCCTGCTCCATATAATCTATATTGGTTGTGCCCAATCCCCCCAGACCCTCCTGTTCCCATTATTTGAGGCAACTTCAAATAAACTTAATTACATACCTTCTTCTTCATTTAGTGGGTGGGTGTTTTTTCCAAACAATATGACAGTGTGACTCAGCAAAAACTGAATCAAGTTGCAAGTCAAGTTCAAGTCTTTAGCGGGGGGGGGGACCTGCAAGTTGAGTCCAAGTCAACTTGCTGGTGTGTCTTAAGAGGAACTTGACTGCAAGCCCCGTCCCTGACTTTAATTGCTAGCTGGAAGTTATGCTATTGACAAGTGAAATTGATGCCACTGCCATTACATTGACAGAGATATAGGATAGGATTATGGCCCTTTTGCATTGGTAGAAATGAAGAATGACCTACAAAGAACTTCCACATTCTTTATTTCCAAAACCAATTAGTGTTACTAATAGTCATCCAAGTGCTCCAATGAAAAATCACTTGTCCCAGCCAAACATACAAAAACAAGTGATGAATAATTAAAGGCATCATGAATCTTTCTCTAAATCAATGAAATTCTACAATAACAACAGATTAGTTACTCTTTAAACAAAGAAATATCTTAATCAAAGAATGTGGTCAAAGACGTCTTTGTGCTTGAAGGGCATTTTATCAGAATTTACACCAATGGTTGCCAATATAACACCAGACTTTTTCACAGGATTGTTCCAGTAATATTTCACTCGCAGTTTTAATTCATAGTTACTGGCATTTAACTAGTTACTGGCATTTGGAGAACCTCATGAGCACTTGGATAAGATTTTAAGAGGGACATAATATACTATTACTTCAGTATATAAACTATGTCAGGGATGGTAAACCTTTTTGGCACTGAGTGCCCAAACTCGGTGATGGGGACAACGGCGGTGGCGATGGGGGAGGTTTGGGATTGGCGGCAGCAGGGGGTGGGTGGGGGCGAGGGTGAAGGTGAGGGCAGCAAGGGCGATGGGCGCGGTGGGGTCAGGGTCATCGGCAGCAGCGGCAGGAGGGGCAGGGATGGTGGCAGGGATGGCGGAGGTGGGGTCGGCAGCGGCAGGGGGCGGGGGCAAGGGAGGCGATGGCAGTGGGGATGGTGACGGCAGGTTCGGCTTGGCACCCAACATGCTCCCTGCCCCCCCTTCCCCCTCCGCATATTCCTCATGGCTGGTCCAGTGGAGGGGGAAGTGGGGGCAGGGAGCATGTTGCGTGCCAGGTGAAAGCTCTTTGCATGCCACCTTTGGCATGCGTGCCATAGATTCACCATTCCTGAACTATGTACAATGCTTTCCAAACACCAAGGTTGACATTTAATTTATTAATTATGGTCACCATCTGTATACTGCTCAAGCAAAAGTACAAGTTCACATGCATGGTGTTTAGCCTGATTCTGGGTAAAACAATGTTACCAATAATATGCTTAGTTTTATTTTGACTAGATTTGGAGGACTGAAATGCAGCAATCTTTGTTTAGCAGAGACTGAAGTGGAAGAAAACAAAACATAGTGGGTTAACATCCTCCAATATCTCGCAAGGAAGGACTGGACAAAGCTTGGTCACTAGATCAACTACAAGTTCCTCAAGACAAAAAAATGAAAAGAAAACAAAATTAAAAGGAAGGGATGCCCAGGAATGGCCTCCAGGAATGGCACTTTCTTGCCACCGGGATCTGTGGATTTCCCCAAGACTCTTCAAACCCAAGAATGTCTCCCAGGACAAACAAACATGAAGTGTCCATCTTGTGTGGGGGCTCCCCAACTATTCCTGCAATGGGAGTTGGGGACCAGGAACTGTCATTCCTTGCCCAGCCTGTTTTAATGGAAAGTTGGGCTTCCTCAAACCTTCACTTTCAGATTCCTGAGGCTTGAAGATATTATGCCAGCCCATTTCACACAACCAAGGCACACAAAGCCTGGCATTCAGGAAGTGACCTTGGCCCTGACAAATCAGGCTGTAAAAGTATCTGGATACCAAGTTTACCCAGTAGGCCTGAGCAGGAGGGATTAGGTAAGGAGAAAGGCTGTCTACACTACCTCAAGCAAGGGAGGAAGTGGTTATTACATAGAAAGATAACTAATTGCAGATCTCTATTAACATTCTAAGTCAAGTATTCCCAATATAAAACTCAAAAAGCTCCACTTCTATCTTTTATTTATCAAAATTTGGATACAAAATTGGCATAATGGATTCACAATATGGCTTGCATTTTAAGTTTCTTGTGACAGATTTCCGGTCACTGTAGAACAGTAGCCCCCAACTTTTCTCTTTTGCAGCAGCAATCGGTCAACATGCTTGTGGGGGCACACACATATACAATGCCCCTTAGTTCTGTCACAACCAAAATGAAAATTGTCGCAACTGGTGCACGGGGTAAGAAAAGTCCCATGTGCACCTTAGGAGACCTTACTGGTCACTGAGGCACCCTAAGACCCAGTCTCTAACAAAGCAAAGCAAAAGCAAAGTGTTCTGCTTATATACCGCCCCATACCACTACAAGTGGTCTCTGGGCGGTTTACAATTTTAATTACAGTGTGCAGGCTACACATTGCCCCCCCCCAGCAAGCTGGGTACTCATTTTACCGACCTCGGAAGGATGGAAGGCTGAGTGAACCTTGAGCCTGCTACCGGGGATTGAACCCAGGTCGTGAGCACAGTTTTACCTGCAGTACAGGCATTTAACCACTGCGCCACGAGGCTCCTAAACAGGCCGTGGACCAGTATTGATCCGTGGTCCAGGGGTTGGGGAACCCTGCCTTAGAAGATGGATGTTCCTTTGGTCTCTTATGCAATAAATGCATACTAATTCATTGCAGTTTAGCTGCCGTTCAAGCAAACTCTGCAGCTACTCTGGGTTACAACGTTAATGAGTCTGCCAGAAGCTTGTTCTGTTTATTCAGCAGTTCAACACGTGTTCTTGTCATTTCCTTCCCTTCCAGTCAACTCAATGCCCACAGAAGGGCACTGCTTATTTTAAATAACCCATTTTTAAATATGCACATTAGGAATAAAACCATCTTTGCTCTGCTACATTTTGGGATATATCTCATATAATTATGACAGTAAAGGTTAGAAACTTTTATCAAGCACTCATTCACACAGAATTATCTGAGTCTGAAATACAATTAATCATCCATTGTCATCCCATTATTATACACCACTCATCTTTAGAGCCAATCATCTCTCAATTTCTTTTCCATTCATATGCCTCTGACCTTCCTTTTCTCTCTGATAGCCTGGACCTCAGGCAAATTTCAGCTGACTGTTCCAAAAGGACAAGATATTGTTAAACCCATTTGTCAACCACGTTATCAGCCTACAAACATGGGATCGTTCGGCAAATGTTTAGCATTTCCCACAAAATCTTGCAAGCGCAAGTATTGCCCATGGACGGCGTCTGTCAGTGTTGACAGAAATGAAAATTTTGAAACTACTGTAAATAATGAAACAGTCCTAGAAAGATTATTTCTCCAGAGCATAAGCTATCAGCAAACACGATTTGCATTTTATGCTTACAGCTGTTTCAACATGAGCTGTTTGCTGTGGTTCATTAAAATGATTCGATTTGTCAGATTCCAGGACTGCTGCAAGTTCTCACATGCAACAGTCACAGATAAAGAAACCAGGAGAGATTTTTTAATTACACACATGGATTTATCACAAAATCTGAACACCCATGTCCTCCCTAAAAGATCATACATGACACACACAGAAACATTTAAAAATTTAACAAAAAAATCAACAAAATATGTAGGCCATCTTTTAGAAAAGAAAACTGGAATTAAAAATCCCTTTCTTGTTATCCTGCTCACAAAAGCTTGGCAATATTAATAGGTTTGTTGTTGTTTTTTGCCACAATCTGGCAAAAGAAAATAAATAAGGATATACCCCAGATTATTTTCATTTCAGAAATTCGCTCTGCACTAGTTACAATGCTGAGTTTGTCTACCAGTTCAACAAGTATGATTTTTATCTGAGTGATTCAACTTCATAAAAATAGCCATTACGCCGTGTACTTGAGGAGACTGAACTTTGTAGATGCTTTTAGGCCTTCAGATTATCTGCCTATTTCTTGAAAGATGACTATAGTTCTGAAAATAAATGTATTTTTCATTTGGCCAAAGAGAAAATTTGCAGCACTGGGAGAATAATTGTACTTACTCTCCTTACTGAGCAAGAGCTTACAACATTTTAACATTTTATGTCTGGCATACATACAACAAATGTATGTGATAGATTTAAAGCGAAACAAAACTGTGCATTCACATAACAGCAAAGTGATACCTTTACCAGATCACTAAAAAGCTACAAATAAGACGAGCTTTTCCAGTGCCACAGAACATGTCATCGAGCGAAGACAGTGTAAACCTTATGGTTCAAGCAGGAAATCCAAAAATTGTGCCAGATGTTATGGCAATGGCAGATGCGGTTACACTGACGGCAAGAAAAATATGGAATTTTGGATTTAACATGAGACAAGGTATCCAATAACTAAATATACAGGTTCTCTTCTTCACTAGATGGCATAGTTGTCAAGTATCCTGTAATAGGCGAGGTTTCCTGTTTTTTACTGCTCTTTCCTGCCATCTTCCCAGGCGATCCTTTTCCCTTGGAAATGTCCCTTTTTTAACTCTGGTCAGTGGCTAGACTTCAGATGCTGTCTGGGGCTGCTGGCACGCTGCTCTGCCTCTGTGATTTATGCTGCTGCTGCTGGGGTCCTGATAAAGGCAGCGCCTTGGGAATCCCTGCCCGCAGTCGCAGAGGTGAAGCAGCAGACCAGCAGCCCAGGCCGGCAACTGAAGGCCCCATTCTGTGCCAAGGGGCATGCTAGAGGTGGGGGGGGGGCAGATGGAGGAGCCCCACCTCTGGCTTCCCCGCTTGGTCTCCATGGGCTGCTCCTCCTGCCAGTCGGTCTTGCCACTCCATTGGATCGTTCATGACAGCACGTCACTGGGGTGGGGGTGGAGGGGGAGACCGTTTCCCATTCCTTCCTAACCTGCCCCCTCCCACTTTGACCACACAAATACCGGAGCCTTTGTAAGGAGAGAGGGAAGGGGCTCCTTGAATGGCAAGGTAGTGACGAAGGCAAAGGAGCGGCTCCGAGGAAAAGGAGCCCTTCATTGGTTGCCCAGGCCCCTTCTCCCTAGCTTTTCAAGGTATGTCTTTTATCTTTTAAATTCTGTGTGCCCTAGTGACTGGGTAGAGAGGGGACTGCAGCTCGGCATGGTGGGAGGAGCGAGTGGTGCAAGCAGGTGCACATGCGCGCGTGTGCGTGCCTATGGAGGCTTTTTTCGGCACGCCTGCTACCACACACACACATTGCACTTCTTTCCTCCCGTCCCAGACAGGTCCGAGGAAAACTTGACAGCCATGCTAGCCACCACCCTGAACTACTGATTGCCCTATCACAGACATTGGGCTCTTGAAACATAGCACTTCCATCAATTCATCTAAAAAGTGCAAATGGAGAAAAATACATTTTAAATCCTCCGTGAGAAGATACACACTGGGAGACATCCCTTTGCAGAAGTTAAACTGCGTGGGTGTTTGGGTTTTTACTGAGCCCAAAGCAATGCTACAAGGATGAAAGTGACTTTCCCTAAACCAAGCCATTTGCCCTTCTGATGAGGTTGGAACAGAGCGCAACGGGTGCTATGTTTCCTTTGCCGAATGAGATCAAATGTTTCCTACCAATTCTCCAGCCACCTCTTCTAACCTCTTTTGTCAATCAGCAGCCTCTGTCAAATGTGAGTTGCCGGGAAACATCACTGCCGATTTTGGCTTCCCTTGGAAACTCTCAATAGAATGACTGGGATCTCTAGAAATTCAATTTGTTGCCCTCACACCACCTCCCTTTGCTGAAAAACTAGGCGAATATATGATCACAAGGATAAGCGTACGCTTGTGGTAAATGAACAAATTGAATCTTGGATGCCCCTGGACCTGCTGATACACATTTCTTATGAATTGAAAAGCCACCAGGATGTATAGATATATTAAAGTACTCATACATTCTTTGCTATAGCTAAACTGGAAGGCCAATTCCTGTTTCACCTCCAGAAAAGATGGTGTTCTGTCTCTTTGGTTCTAATCAGTTTAAGATAATGCACCAAAATCCCTCCCCCTTCTTATACCAAAGCACAGGAATAGGGCCATCAATAATTAGTACTAGGCAGGGGTGCAAAGCCCTTCATCACACTTTGTCAAAATTTGTATGCACAGAAAAAAGGGGAAATGTATGCAGTAGGCAAGTAGAGATGGGCACAGAGCAGAAAACTACTACCCTGGTGACAGGACACTAACTGCACATCAAACACTATGTGACCGCCCCAAAAAAGATGCATAAAATTAAGATGCGTAGAAAACTTTAGTGAGATTGCAGCCTCAGGCTCCCGCTTGACCTGGAGTGTCATCAGAAGACAACCTGGGGTGCACACATTGAATTGTGAGTGGAACATCTGGTTGGTGTGTGGGGTGGGGGTAAATAATGTGTGGTGCCTGTGATGCTACGTGTGCTAATTTTGACATAACAAAGCACTTTGTGCTCATGTCTAGCTGGTACTCTCTCAGATAACAGGGACAAAGATGAAGTTCATTATTAGTCAAGGGCAACCACTTGTGTCTTTGTGCTAAAGGTGATGACAGTTGATGATGTGAAAGTGCCTTTGGTTACCTTTGTCAAGCAGCTGCAGGAACAACACTGGCTGATCCACCTTGCCAGATTTTTAAACTAAGAACATATGAACAAAAGAACATAAGAACAGCCTTGCTGGAACAGGCCACAGCCCATCTGGTCCAGCAATCTTTCTCACACAGTGGCTCACCATTTACTTCAGGGTATTCCCAAGCAGATGTCTTCACTTGCTTATGATTCCCTGCAAATGGCATTGAGAGATATCCTGCCTATCTCTCCAACCAGGAGGTTGTCCTTAGGCATTCATAATGATAGCCACTGATACCCCTGTTCTCCATTGAGCATATCTAATCCTTTATAAAGCTGTCAAGTCTGACAGCTGTCAACACTTCTTCTGGCAGGGAGTTCCACAGACCAGTGATCCTCTGGATGAAAAAGTACTTCCTCTTATTTATTTGAGATCTAGCACCCAAAAGTTTCATGGAGTGCCCCCTAGTTCTAGTGCTGTGCAATAGGGAAACCAGTTTTTCCTTATCTACCTTGTCCACACCGTATATGATTTTATAAACATCAATCAGGTCACCTCTTAGGCACTGTCATTCATGAGTGAAGAGGCCCAGCCGTTGCAGCCTCAGATGTTAAGGAAGGTGTTCCAGTCTACATCTAAGTAAATATTCCCAAACGGTTACAACATCAACACAGCAAGAAAATGAATATTGAAGACAACAAAGCAAATATATCAGTAAAACTGTAATTGATCATTCATAGTTGTTATGGAACAGGAGACAGTGATATTCCCAATGACAGAGGAGGAAATACATCAACCTATCTGTCAGAACTAATAATAGCCATTGGTAGCCGCATCCTCCACCCATTTGTCCAATCTGCTTTTAATGCTGCTCTTGATAGTGGTCATGTCTTCCATTTACTGTTAATTGTACAGTTTAATTATGTGGTTTGAGGGAGTGCTTTGTTTTATCAAATGACAGGAACATGTCTTAATGTAATCTCAAACTCTATCACAAACCAGTTTAGGAGCAGTGTATGAGCTGGCCTACAATAACTTGTGCACCCTAGCTAGCGCTGAACTACTAAATTGCTTTGCAGCAACCTCCATCTGTGCCCTTGACTATATTTGAAAAGTATTTGTCTCCAGCCTCCAAACAATATGACAAGTCTACTTTGTGGCTCCCTAATATTGCAGGGTATAATTGCCTTTTAATAGGCAGCTTCTTTCTGTGATGCATTTTTCGGTGCCACTGATGGATGGCTAGAGACCTCAAATGACTTGGAGACTTGAGCCATGTTTGTTGATCAAATGAATCCCTTCAGCTAGAATTTAACTGGATAATAGGAACTGGATAATAGGAAAAGCAAAATGAATAAATAAATAAATAAATCCCATTAAATCCCATGATGTGATGGCTAAGGCAGAAAGGTTCACACAGGTTCATGTGTGTGCACCAAATGAAAATGCTCTGATTTAATTAACTGTTTCCAGATTCAGTCCGCCCCTCCCCCCCGTATTAGAACTCCAGTTTTGAAAGCAATGCAAGATAGGAACCAAAGAATAATAATAATCTAAACCCTCTATCTATGCCAAATATGGCAATGAAATATTAGCCTTTGGTTTTCAGAAAATTCCTTACTGTTGAAGGTGAGTCACAACTTATTCTCTCCTTAAACTGATATACTTCTAGCCAAGTTGGTAAAATGTGACCTACGTGATGCTTCTGCCAGGGGGTTTAAAGCAGGTTGACAGGCTGCATTCAAGGAGTGTTCACTGATAAGAATGTTCAGATAAGAAGAAGGGAAACACAACAGAACAGGACAGGACAAGCATCTCAACAGGGGTAGAATTTTAATGCTTTCCATTTTGTCTAGAATTGTAGACCCAACAACAGAATGGGCAGTATCTGACTTGGCTGCAGTGGGTAAAATTTGTGCCTTACTGGCAAACCACTCCAGTATTCATGCCAAGAAAACTCCATGGACATGGAGTCATGAAGAGTCGGTCACGACTGTAATGACACAACACACACAGAGAGAGACTACAAGCTAAACATGAGTCAGCAGTGTGACAAAATGGCAAAAAAAAGAGAGTGAATGCAGTACTCACAGAAGCATGGTCCAAATCAAGGAAAATAATTTTGCTTTGTTCAGATATCATTTGGAGTACTATGTCCAGTGCTGTACGCCTCCTTTTAAGAAGAATGTGGATGAGCTCGAACATGTTTACAGTAAGGCAAACAATATTGTAAAAGATCTGGAGACCAGCACTGTGAGGAATATTTAAGATGGGCTAAGTTTGCTTAGAATGGAAAAGAGAAGACACATGACAAGCTATTCTATGGAATCCAAGAATTGAAATTATGAGAAAGGGATTCAGCTAAATACTAATTAGAAATTCCTGCCAGGAAGTGCCATCTGAAAGTAACTACCTCAGAGAATATGTAGGCTGACCTTCACTGGAAGTTTTGATAGTTGAATGGACATGCATTTTTGCATCAGCAGATAATTGGACTAGATGGTTCTTCCAACGCTACAGGTATGATTCTGCTACAGTTCCCCAGAGATACACACAAGAGGAACCATCACTATCTATCCTAACATTTAATTACAGACAAAAGGAAAATTGCCAAAGAAATTACACATTACAGTAATCCCCCACTTATCGCGGGAGTTAGGGACCTGACCCAACCCACAATCATAGAAAATCCATGGTATCGCATTCTAAGTGTTTTCACTATTGCAGTAATTCCAGGCAACCTCCAAACTTATTAATTAAGTATGAGTTCTGTTTATTTACATCATTTCCACATTCTATACTTAAAAATAAAAAATCCAAAAATATCAAAGATTGTCTTACAGTTGTGAGGAAAAACTGTAAGCATTAGAGATGGGCATGAATCGAAAAAATGGAGTTTCCTTTGTCGTTTGTCATTTAGAGGTCCGTTTCAGTTCGTTTCCGTTGTTCGTGAATTTTTTGCAAAAAAACTGTTTTCATTTCGTTACCGTTTCGTTACCATTTATTCCAATTTTAAGTGATTTTTTTTTAGCATTTAAGGCAGCTCACTTCATTGCTGTAACAGAAACGAAACACATGACAAAAATTCCCACGTTTCTGTTCATTTCGTTTCATTTTAGGGACAAATTTCGTTTGTCGTTTCATTGCGTAATGAAATGGAAACCGAAAAATGAAAACGAAAAATTGTTCGTTCCGTGCCCATCTCTAGTAAGCATGTTTGCTTAAAATCTATTAAAATTCAATTCAGGTTTTAGACAAATATTTAAATCAGAAAATCCATCTCAACTGCAAGCATGTAGCTATACAAACTCCAGACAGGAACATTAGTCATGCTTCAATCAATAATTCAATAAAACAAAATTAAAAACAAACAAAACTGGACTTCATAGCCCAGTAATGCCGAACCTCTTAGAGACCGAGTGCCCAAACTGTGATTCAAACCCCACTAATTGTTTCACGAAGTGCCATAGCAGCAATTTAACCTGAATACAGGTGGCTGTGAAGGGGCGATGTCGGGTGCCCACAGAAAGGGCTCTAAGTGCCACCTCTGGCACCTGTGCCATAGGTTCGCCAACACTGTCATAGCCTATAGAGGTAAGAATACATCTCTATAATACTTCATTTAAAAATAATAAGCTTTATAATTTTCAATGAAAGGCATGGAAACATTTTAAAGTAAATTACAAGTAAAAATTATCAAAATAGCAAACACGATTTACCTCTGGGCACGATATTAGCACAAATAAAAAAGAAAACCTCACCCAGCCTCAACCAATTAGAATTAGTGGCTGTGTTATGGACCTAGATACCTGAAGGACCGCCTCCTTCCATATGAACCTACCCGGCAATTAAGATCAAGCCAGGGGGCCCTCTTGAAAGAGCCATCCCTCAAGGAGGTAAGAGGGATGGCTTACAGACACAGGGCCTTCTCGGCAGCTGCCCCCAAGCCATGGAATGCCCTCCCAAGCGAGATCGCCTGGCGCCAACACTGATGACATTTCGGCGCCAGGTAAAAACCTTCCTGTTCCAGAAGTTTTTTAATTGATACAATTTAGATTGTGGGTCTTCTGATGGCAATTTTAGTGTGATGATTTTAGTATAAGGTTTTTATTATTGTTTTAATTATTTATTGTTGTTTGATGTTTTTAACTGTTTTAATTCTTTGATTGGAAGCCGCTCAGATACTTTTGGGTAGTGGGCGGCATATAAGTTGTAAAAATAAATAAATAAAATAAATAATCTGATGCTGTGGAATCTCTTTGCGCCTCTAACTCCGTTGGCTAGGCATGAGTTCCATTCTCTGTTTCACTCCATGAAAACAAAGCTTGTGTCTTTTCTCTACCCTTCAGATAAAATGTCTTGGTTATACATCACTGTGTGAGAGTGTCTTATTTATAACCTAGTTCCACATCATTAATCAAAATAAACTTTGTCAGATTTTATACTTTTGAACCAACCATATGTTGAAGGTCACAGGGCTTGCTTGCTCATCCCAAGGCTTGTTCTTCCAAGATGGAGCAAAGTCCAATTTCTTGAGAGCCCAGAGCCTGTCCTTCAAGTTTATGAATAAAATCCTTTTAACTTTGAGTCCGTGCTTCTTCGAATTTAAAGAGAATGCAATCCAACTGCATGTGATTTTCATTAATACTACAGAATATACAGTGGAGTATATTAATTTATACCCATTTTATAACTTTATTTATTTATTCATTAATACTACAGAATATACAGTACAGTATATTAATTTACCCCCATTTCATAACTTTATTTAATCCCAAGGCTAAAGCTTTATAAAACAAATGACACCACTGTTTCCCTTCCTTACTTGCTTGTTATTAAACAAACTGCTTAATACAACATTCATCTTTTTTTGCTTTTACACATTCTGTAAATGCTTCTTTTTTTTTTTTACAATATATTGCTATTCTTATTTGCTTAAAACAGGTTTCCACATCTATTTTGCAGTATCTCTTTGTTAATTAACATTTTAGGTAAAACACAACTCAAACAGCAGTTTTTCTGCTGTCTGTTTCAAAGAACCTAAGTGTTCACTTTTCCCTCCTGTTTTACCTCAAAAACTGGCACAAAACTGAATGAGCTATCTTGTTATCTCATCAGTGGCTTTTCCTCTGAATCAATTGATTTGTTTTGGTTTTGTAATATAAATTATCTTCAGGAAACACTTTTTGAACTGTACTTTCACTTTTAATGCATCTCTCTGAGGCACATTCTAAAAATGTTTTTCATTTTTATTGCAACATCTCTGCACCCTGGGGGCGTGGTGGCTTAGTGGACTAAGGCTACGAAACCTGTCAGCTGTAAAGTTGGCAGCTTGGCAGTTTGAATCCCGGGTGCCACGCAGAGGGGCAAGCTCCCGCTGTTAACTCCAGCTCCTGCCAACCTAGCTGTTCGAAAGCATGTAAATGTAAGTTGATAAATAGGTACCACAGTAAAAAGCAAGAAGGTAAAAGGGTGTTTCCTTGCAGCCATGTCAGCCACATGGCCACGGACTTGCACAACACTGGCTCTTTTGGCTTGAATACGGAAATAAGCACTGCCCCTAGAGTCGGACACAACTAGCACACATGTTCGGGGGGGTTTACCTTTACCTTTACTTTGCACCCTACACATGCAATGTTTTGAATGCTAATATGGTCTTTTCCAAGGAACCCTGTCTTCTCCTGATGTGCCCAAAGTAGAATAGCCTCGGTTTCATCATTTTTTCATACAGAGATACTGGAGTTCAGGTTTGATTTGATCCAAGAGTCACATATTCATCTTTCTGGCAGTCTAGGGTATCCACAAAGCTCTCTTACAGCACTGCGTTTCAAACAAAGAATATCCCCCCTGTAAGCAATCTAGTCTCTTAGGGATGTGAAATTGAAGGCATCAACCAGCCTGAGGGGAGGTCACATAACCTGCCCACCAGAGGTTCTCGGATCTCTTTGAATGTCATTTCAAGGTGAATCTGTATGTCTTTTCTTCCTTCCTTCTGACAGTATCAGGCTTAAAGTTGGAGCAGATTGTTTGGTTACAAGTTTAAAAAGAGAGTATATTATACTATAACATTAAAATAATGTACTGCATGCTCAGGTTTGGATGGACAGAGGGGTAGAGATGGGTGAGTTTTCAGTTTAGTTCAGTTTTTATTTAAAAAAACAACAACTGATTTTTTTTCATATTAGAGTTAAAAAAATTGATGCTTTAAAAATTCAGAGATAGGAGGGAAAAGGAAATCCAGCTGGGGCTGTGATTCCAATGCTAAATTCTTAACTCTATGCCCCAAATCCTGTTTATTCAATTACAGTGGTCCCTCTGTTTAAGTAATTAATTTGTTCTCCAGCCATTTTGCATTGCAAAAAATTCTTAAAATGAAATGTGGTTCCCCATAGAAATGCATTTTTCTGACCTCGTTCTGGAGGTCAGAAAAAAGGCAAACCAGGGCATTCCATTTAAAGTTTTCTTAAATTGAGGCATCCTCATTCCCAATAATTTATTTTCTTAAACCAAGGCATTCTTAAACCAAAGTACCACTGTATATGAGTACTGAATCAATGTTGTCACTTTTTCTTCTGAAAGACTCAGCAGTTGACAAATATATTATATTCCAGTACAATTCTTCAGCACACAGGAAATATTCTGCTCCTCTCTTTGCTGGGAATAGCAGGATTTACTGCATTTTGTTAGTGTAGACATGGGAGAATGTCATTTTGTTCATTTTTATCACCAGCATGCAATTGTGATGCCAGACATTCGCCTCAGTTTCTGTTCATTTACATTATGAAACTGACAATTTTCCCTCCTTACAAGCCTGAAACTGGTTTGATCTACGGTGATGCCAGATGATGAGGATAAACTCTGGAATGCCCCCTAAGGTTCGGGGGACGAGCATGCAGAAATCACTAGATTAATTAATTTTGCCATTGAGCTCATATTATGATCCCTGAGAGAGTGGAAAGTCACAAACAAAATGTGCAAAGTTGATGCCAGGCTGGAAAAGGCGAGCAACCAAAGTTGCTAATTTCTGGAGACATTGCACTTAAGTATTCTGCATTGTTATTGGGGGGGGGGGCAGCAGTCTCTTTGGAAAGGCAGAGGCAGCAATGAAAGTAATAGGATGTGAAACACTCTTCGTAGGCAACATCAGATAAGAACATAAGAACATAAGAAGAGCCATGCTGGATCAGGCCAAAGGCCCATCTAGTCCAGCTTCCTGTATCTCACAGCGGCCCCACCAGGTGCGTTTGGGAGTGCATGAGACTAGATATCTGTCTCCCGACACCACTCCCCTGCATCTGGCCCCCAAAGCAACCCGGTTCAAAGCCTGGAGACTCCACATCTCCATCATGGTT
>JAHTLZ010002500.1:0-17504 GCA_023846285.1 Phrynocephalus versicolor
AAGAAGAAGAAGAAGAAGAAGAAGAAGAAGAAGAAGAAGAAGAAGAAACAACAACTCCAGGTTTTCTTTTTTAAAAGATAGCTAGAATCCTATTGGCAATCTACTTTTGCATAAAGGAAATTGCTTTAAGTCTCGATGGCAAGTTGTTACTTTTTAAATGAGGTGCTGATTCCTAGGCATGAACCTGACTATCTATGCTCGGTTAGAGTTGACTATCCCCAAAGCAGGCGGGCCACCTTTTAAGTCTAGAAGTCTGATCTAAGTGTTGGCTTTCATGGATTGCGATGTGAGCACATACTTGTGCTACTGGACCACAACTTCCAGAACACCCCAGGAAACATGTGTTGTGGAGAAACGGGTCTGCAACCCATGAACATCTTTCTTTTGGTTTTATATGTGGGGGAAGCCTTTTGGTTAGCATATGCTGCATTTTTATTTACTGATAAACTGTAAACATTCCATTGGCTTTTAATGACATATTTTAATAATGTTATATTGCAGGAAATCCTTCTGCTTAGTGTAGAAAGTCACACTAGAGTAGGGCCATTGAATCACTGGGGATTTGATGAGTCAACTCCTCCATACGTTCCACTGAGACAAAGGGGTTGCAATTTGTTATACTTGGCAACAGGGTTTCAGCCATTTGAAAAATATTTTTGTAAGAGAAAACTGAGATAAGATAGCCAGGTTAGCCATATGCACACAGACGTTCGGGTGGTGATACCTGGTTACAAGTCTCCAAAGCACAGCCCTACCCAATAAGATGGTGGTCCTCAGCCTTTGGATTCCAGATGATCTTGGACTACAACTCCCAGAAGTCTTCACCACTAGCTGAGCGGGTCAGGATTTCTGGGAATTGCAGTGCAAGAACATCTGAGAGTTTCCATTTGATAACACAAGACACTGACCAATGCTCTTAAAACACAGGGGGTGGGAGGGGGGTTGGGAGAGGCAGTTAAGCTGTCAGAATGCAGCTCTGTACCTTTGCCACCAATGATGAGGTGAATGGCTAACTGCCAGCACGCCAGAAGCCAAATCTACACTGTCCCTGCAACCTAACCAACCACACAAAATACGTTTTCTGTTATTTGTGGATCGTGAATAACGTTATAAGTGGAATAAAAAACACGCTGCACTTTAAATCTCCACTGAGCAATTAACACCATTTCAGCAACACTGTTTCAGTTGAAGAGTGAAAAGAAAAATACATTCCCTGCAGCATGTCAAGGAACTGCGGTCCAGACGCACCCTGAACATAATCATCTCTCTTTCTCTCCCTGCTTCTACTCTTGAGACCTGCGGGCAGAAGGCAAAACGGAGAGGGCATGAAAAGCGGCTTTGTACTCCTCTTAAGTTTACACTGAGCCTGACTTGTGGTGTTTTTCCGTCCCTAGTGCTGCTGAGGTAAAAACCCCAACAGAACCAGCCTGGCACCTGAAACCAAGCCAGAAACTGGAGGAATGTTTGCATTTCCACTACCTGTCATTTTAACTGGCAGTTAGTAGAAGTGCCAGCCTGTTTAATATGCAAGCTCCCATTCAAATTGGTGTGTGTTTTTTTTTAAATGGGGCCGTGTTTGGTGTGAATTTGTAATGGGGTGTCAGTGAGGGCGGCGGGGGGGGGGGGGCTACACTGAATAGGAACTGCTAAAAACAGCTGGCATGGTATCAGCAGGGTAGATAAAGAACTGAGTGTTTTTTTTTAAATGGCAACATGGTGGAAATGGTGCACGACACCAAATAAAGCAGCCTAATGTACGCGGAGGATATCCACATTATGCAAGTGAGTGAAAGGAAGAAAAGAAAACATGTGTGTCCAGTTTCCATATTGCTCTTCTTTCACTCGTTGGTCACAGAACTTGCATCTAGTCTCAGGCTCAGCTGTGACATCTCCAGTTCCAAAGAGTCAGGTAGCAAATCACAGTGATGGGAAAGGCCCGGGGTGAACTCTCGGGAGAGTCGCTGCCAGTCAAAGCTGACAACGCTGGGTGGGAGGAATCGATAGTAGAAGGAGATCCCTAGCTTGCTGAAATTAGCTAGTGAGGGTTGGTTTTGAAACCAGAATGAACTGATCTGAACTTTGCAGGTGAACATTGATGGCTTTAATGGGCCCCTCAGAAAAAGTTCAGAGCCTTCTGGTAATTTCACAGCCTATCTCCAGACTTTGGGGGGTAATCAATGTTAGTGTTGATACAGTAACCCTCCATCTATCACGGTGGTTAGGGACCGACCCGACTCGCGATCACTGAGAATCCACGATATACGGATGCAGGTCGGGTCAGGCTTGGCGGGGTGAGCACTTGGCTCTGTTGCTGAAAGTCATTTTAAACATTGCACGCCGCTTCTCCCCACAACTCCCCGGGTGCGGGGGAGCGGCGCGCGATGCCTCCATGGAGGCAAGCCCCAGGCTTCAGCTGACTGGCACTGGAGTGGGGGAGAAAAACCTTTTGTTTCTCCAGCCAATCAGCTGGAGCCCAGGGCTTGGATAAGGGGGGGGAAATGGTTTAAAAAGCCCTGGCTTTTAAAACCTTCCCCCCAAGCCCTTTCAAGGTACTGCAGTCCCACAATATAGCAGGACTGCAGTATATGAACCACAAAAGGGCAAGGGACCACTGTACATCTTGCCACTATGACATAACCAAGTCTCCAAACCATTCCTTAAAGTTTTGGATTCAGTTAGAAACTTCCTTCCTTCCACTTCATTCAGCTTGACAGGGAAGCAAGAGACAAAGAAAGTGCAACATAAAGGAGATACGGTACATGCTAGCTGTCATTCTGCAGACATCCATCTCTTAAGGAATGAGGGTTTCTTGGGTGCAGCCCAAGAGATTGTTGGAGTCACACAAAAAGCAGGCACCAAATTGATCCCCATGGAGCCCAAGTCTATAGCCAAAATCCCCATTGATTCCATCTCTCTTCCTGTAGAGGTCACTATCTGGTGATCAGGCATTCTGCAACATGGCTACCATGCTGCAAGAAGCTAAGGGGGCACCCCAGATGGGTGCTAAGTGGATAATGACAGCTCCCTGCAGGGGAAGGTAAACTGTGAAACTGTAGGTACTTAGAACCAATTTAGAAATGGCGGCCCTGATCTTGAAGCCCTGAGTTCCCTGGACCTCTTTTAACCAGAAAACATTTGTCAGCTGTTCACTGCCCTGCCATAGAGCCATTCAAGGATGGAAAAGGACAATTCCTAATCACTGCAGAGTCACCCTCACCTCTGGGGAAAATCTTCACACCTGGCAAACATTATTTTCCCTGGTTTTGTTTACTCTTCCTCTCTCATTTTTCAGTCCTGGCCTCCCTTTGTTACCCCACAGCAGGATACTTCAGCAGTTCGTAACACCATCAACACCTCAATAAGTAGCTACAGCGGACTTTATTTGAGTTTTGTATTTGCGCAGAGGCTTGCATAGAAAACAATGAAGTGCCTTTACCTGCCCTTTGTTTATCAATGGAAGACTCATTTGTGGGTGATACTTGGAGGGAGGGTCTGTGGATTTATCCTTTGTATCTCTTTTGTGATTGTGCCCCTTCCTATTGTTGCCTCAAGTTTATAAAAAGTTCTGTTGCTTTTCTATTGGGGTGTTCGGACTCCTAGCCCCTTTGGAAAATGGATGTCAGTTCCTTTTATTGATCAGTAAAACGAACATTTGTTTGAACTCTCTCTACTAGATATCTGAATTGGGTTTGCCAGATCTGGCAAGCACACAGGAATAGCTTGTTGTGACCCAACAAGATCTTTCTCGTCACTCTGAAGGTCAGAACACCCATAGTTGTAAGGATCAGGTTAGGTAGCAATCAGAGGGTGGTCTGTGATTACCTACAATCCTCCACAGCAGAGGAAGAGAGGAGGGTCCAGTCTTAGCATTCCACACCACGACTCCTGTCATCCACTGAAGGACGACCATGGAACAAGCAAATGTGCAGGAGATGGCTTTATTGTACAAATGCATCTCAAGTGTTGAAATGGCCAAGGCAACGCAAAATACTGTACATCGAATAAACGTGGTGCTTTCCAAGAATTGTGTGAAATGAACGGGACATGGCATTCTTTCACGGTGTCATCTTGTTACACCAACAATGCAATGAAAGGGAAAATGTTGTCGACTTAAAATTTTACTTTCGACACAAGTGTTAGGGAGAAATGACAACTTCAGTGCCAACAGCTAGACAATTGTTCCTTCTGTGAGGAAAGAGATCCCAGCCACCTCTGGCCCCTTTTCTGTACTATGATCCTGATGTTTTAAATATCATCACTACACAATGAAGGTCTTATTAGCACTGCCCTTTTGAGAATCTGGGTCACAAACTAGAGCATTTCCATTTTTGAAAGCTCCCTCTTACCTCCCTGAGCTGAGTATTACAATTCAAGAACAAAAGGATACAAGTCAGCTGTTAAAAGTAGGAAAATGAACTTTGCTCAACGAGTTTCAAGAACAGCACTAACATAATCCTTACAGATACTCCAAGTGGAAATCTTCCGATATATAACATCTCCTTTTTAGGAGCCTACTCACAGGGGGGGGGGGGCGCAGAAGGGTACATCTGCCCCGGGCGCAGCAATCTGGGGGCACCCTCCCGCTGACCAGCAGTCCTCCTTTCCCCTGAGGCTTGGTGATGGCGCCGCCTCCGCCGCCAGGTGAGCGGCGAAGCAGGCAGGCAGGCAGGCAGGCAGGAGCGTGGTGGCCACAGCACCCTCCTCCTCCTCCTCCTCACCGGGGTGGGAGATGTGAACATGCACCCACCCCATGCCTGCAGGATTCGGTCCCCTGTTGCTGGGTGGGTGTGGTGGGAGGCGCGGCAGGAAGGGTGCTAAAATGAACTTTGTCCCCAGACACTCCAAATCCTGGCTACGCCTCTGCCTACTCAAGTGTTAAGATCATCAGGAGAGGCCTTTCTTTCAGTCCCACCACCTTCACAGGTGCACTTGGACACAGGAGAGGGCCTTCTCTGTTGTTCTTCCCGGACTTTGGAACTCCCTTCCACAGGAAACCAGGCTAGCCCCATCTTTGCTGTCCTTCCCGAAGCAGGCAAAGACCTTTCTCCTCAGGCAAGCTTCCCCTGAGTGATGAGTGGAGTTTTAAATCAGGGCTGTTCAACTTTGAACAGGCCAAGGTCTACTTTCTCCAGCCCTAAGTGCCTGAGGGCTACTACACTAAAACCTCTACATACGAATTTTATCTGTTTCGAGCACGTGCTCATATCTAAAAACTTTTGTAAGTAGAGCAGCGGTTTCCCAATTAATCTGTTCTGGAGGGAACAGGTTTCAATGCACCATGGCCCTTGAACTGCCCCGCTCGGCTGAGAGAGTGGGCTGGCAGACCCAGAAGTTTGCTGGGGTAGTGGTGGTCCTTGGGATGGGGGGGAGGGAGGGGTGGAGAACTTATCCCCTCACTTTTTTTATTGATGGCTGGTGAGCTACTTTTGAACCCTTCACGGGCTACCAGTAGCCCGCAGTGTACCTGTTGGGCAGGCCTGTTTTAAATGGATTATGGTATTTTACTGCTCTGAATGTGTTTTGGTGTTGCTTATGTTTTAAAATGGATTTGTTGTGCCTGAATGTTTGTACACATAGTATTTGTTTTCCCCTTTTCTGTTTGTATATTTATTTATTTATTTATTTATTTTTGCATTTATATCCCGCTTATCTTCAAACGAACTCTAAGCGGCTGTTAGTGCTAAACACTGTGTTTTAATCATGTGTAAGCTGTTTAGGGTCCTTTTAAAGGAGCAAGTTGGGGTGTAAATATTTTGAATTAATAAATTAAATAAACAAGTACAATGGTACCTCTACCTATCAATGCTTCAACAACTGAAAAATTTGACTTATGACAGCTTTCTGCAGCCGTGCCAGACAGCTGATTCGACAGGTCGAACCTGCCAAAATCAGCTCTCTGGTGGGGCTGCAGAGAGCAGCCTTTGGCTGCCCTTGGTTGAGGGAGATTGTCACCTCCTCCATCTTCTCCTGGGTGCTTCAATCTCTGCAAGAGAGATCAAATTGGTGGACAGAGCAGAGACCCTTTTATCTTTGCCCAACATGGGTGCCTTGCAAGGGAACCAGTGATCCATGCTGTCTTTGCAAGCTGCCCAGACTGGGCAAAGATCAATAGGTAATCTCTCTCAGTCAAGGGCAGCCAAGGCTGCTCTCCGTAGCCATGCCAGACAGCTGATTTTGACAGGTCGTACCTATCAAAATCAGCTGATTGTGGAGGGTTGGGACCGCCTTCCCATGGGAATGCACTGAAAACCAATTAATCTGTTCCTTTTTTGTCTTTTTATTTGATTTTCAATGCATTCCTATGGGGAACCACAATTTGACTTACAAAAATGCATTTGGAATGGATTAATTTTATAAGTTGATGTACCACTGTATCACAGACGAAAAGGGAAACTCTTGTGTGCTTGCAATACGAGGGCTGCAAATCAGTTGCCCTTCAGATGTTGTAGGACTTGAGCTCCCATAAACTCCAACCAACTTAGCGAATGGTCAGGGTGATTATGGGTGCTCGTAGAAGCCAACTAGTTCTGCACCATTCCTTTAATCCACCCAAAGCACCGATAGCTGATGCCCCCCCCCCCAATTATTGTATGTTTGCTGAAAAGTATTCCATTGCTTAGTGTAGACTAGATACAATTACTTGGCATAACCTCTGTCCTTTCTAGATTCGGAAAGAAGTGTATTAAGAGGCTTTATTAAAATCTGTACACAAATAATGACATCGTTCTCTGAGTGTGAACCTCTTACACAGCCATAACAGACTATCTACTTCCAGACAATAAGTACCAACAGGGTGATGGCAGCTCTAATGTTTTCTGGGACTGTCTTCCTATCACTCCTAAATTATGGATGGCTCCAGCTTGTCATTACGGTCATCCTTCTTAAAAGCACTTCTTTCAAACTTTGGTGGGCAGGTGGCAGAAAGCTCTTCTCCCTACTAAAGTCTCTATCATATCCACCATGGATTAAAACCAGAATTTCTCCACACGTAACTTGCATTTACACCTACGCTAAACCTGTTTATTCGCCCACCCTACCTGGCCCAATGAGTACTTGCAGAAGTAGTAACCTTAGTAACAGCCTTGAAAAGCACCTAAAATGCACAGAACAGAGATCACCATAGAAGAGAATGAGTCTCCCACTGTGACAGAAATATGGTCCTAAGTGTGTGTGTGTGTTTGTTTTGAAAAAAATGATCCCATTCTGGTTGAGCTTTATTTTTCAAGAAGAGGAAAAAACAGTACTGTAACAAAACTGACTTCCTATTTCATGGTAAAATAATTGGCTATTTAAAAATGGCAGCATGTATTTAAAAGGTGGCAAAGAGATTACACCTCTCTGTTCAACCTATAAATTTGTGATGTGCGTTTAAATAATTTATTTGAATCTAAATGTTCCAGTCTATCAGAATTATTCAATTTACATTTTCTAGATTGGTTTCTTAATTATGCATCCTTTTAGAGAATCTGAGAATACTTTTGATAGTCAAAATGTAGTTAAGCTGAAGCTTTTGGTTAGAAGAACAACTCTATAATGTGATTTTTTCCATATTACATTGACAGTCACTGACTGCTTCATCTGAACATGGTTCTTATTAGAATGCTTCTTCATTTTTAAAGACATGGCTGACCATCTCTGAAGAAAAAAAAGACAGAAAGACAGTCAGAGAGACTGAGGAAAAACAGGCAGATTTTTGCTTGGTTTTAAAAATTACTCTCTAGAATTTGCTCCAAGAGATCTTGATGTGGTACAATACAGAATGTTCATGGTTTTTTTGTTTTGTTTTTTAAAAAAGCCCTTCTCTTCCTTGGGACAATTCAAGGCTGAAGAACAAGATAAAAAATTGCAACTTATCTGCTCATGGACTGAACAAGGGAACTAGACAGTGAGCCCTTGTTCACTTACCACAAAAGACTATGGCTAAATTAAACAGACACACACTTACCCAAAAGGAGCATAAATTAGGAAATGTAAAGATATGATTACTATGGGAAAACACATGGCAGGTTAAAGACTCCTCTACAATATATTTCTGGCCTCATAATCTTTTTTTCCTACCTCAAGGAAATATATAATACCAGATGCAGACAGCATTAATGGGTTTTTAAATGTTGGTTTTGTTAGAAACATTGTACGTTCTTCCTTCTTCTTCTGTTCTGTTCTGTTCTCACATAGTTTTCAAAAGACAATTAAAAACAACTAAGAACAACGGGTGTTAAGAGTCTAGCTTTTGCTTCTTCAGTTGGGAAAGCCCCTTCCACTTAGAAAGGTTCCACCAAGGAAGCAGGAAGAAATTGTCACTGGTTTTCCCCTCTCCCTGGGTCCCTCAGCATGGCCTCTCTCAAACGTTCTGGAGAATCCTCCAAGGCAAATGTTCTAGAGCAGTGTTGGCTGAACCTTTGGCACGGGTACCAAAGGTGGCACTCGGAGCCCTTTCTGTGGGTACCTGGCATTGCCCCTTCACAGCCACCTGTATTCAGATTAAATTGCTGTATTGGCACTTTGCAAAAAAAATAGTGGGTTTTGAATCACAGTTTAGGCACTCAGTCTCTAAAATGTTCGCCATCACTGTTCTAGAGACCCAAGCATTACATTTGACAAATGAGAGTGTTTGAGAGACAGACAGAGACTGAGACTGAGGTTCAGAAAGTCAGTGCAACTTGAAGCTACACATTGCAAATGAACTATGAATGTCACACTAAGTAGAAAATCAAGGGAGGCCAACAATTAGCGTTTTATGTGAGATGTGTGCCAGTACAGTCCACTTTAGTTGTTCCTGTTACATAATCCTCTGACTCATCTGCCAAAATACAATCATGGGGGTCTGCAACATTTCCCCCTCTGTATGTAGATGTTTGACACAAAGATCTGGAAGTTGAGTCATGACAACTGGACTTTTCTTGTGAGATTGAAACATTTCACTGCTCATCCAAGCAGCTTTGTCAGTCTAAGGAAAGTTAGCGGCTAGTCCTCCAATTTATAGTTCACCTTAATTTAAAATCACCCTGGTCTGAATAGGTTCATAAATTGTACAAGGGCCTGAATAAGCTGGTTAGATGTACTAAGCCTGGGGTGCTTGAAAGTCTCACCTATGCAACCCTTCCCAACACCCATTAAGTATGGGTTGTTAGCTGTGGCCTTCCTGGTGAAGGTGTGAAGTGCTTCTGATTTGTCTGGAAACTGATGAAAGGCCAGCTTGAAAAGCAGCAGACAAATTGTGTCTGAGTCCCCCACCTCTGTTAAGAGAGGGGTTTTTCAATACACACATGAATGGCTTCCCTGGCCGCTCTTTCGAACCACTTAGCTTTGATACAAAGACTTTTGACCTCATTCAGGACATGGCACTTTCTTCCTAGGGACATAAGATTCCCAACAAGGACAGGTTCACATACTTTTTATGTATCCCAATAAAACACGCAGCACCTGATGACAAAGTACAGCAAACTTCTCTCCCTGTAATGCTGAGGGGGCAACACAAGGTGATACAAAACAAGCTGTAGTCCAGAAAAGACAAAAACACAACATGAGATCTAACCTAAAGAATACAGCATAGGCACAAGTGGCACCTACTAAGAGAGTTACATCAACCTTTCCTCGGACTACTGTGTGTGGTGCATCTGGGATTTGCAGTAAGGGGCAGAGCACACAACATAATAGCGCCTCTTTGGCGCTATTATGTACTATTACAGTACAGATACTGTACTATCAATGTTGCATTAAAATTGGAGCCCACATTTTGCAGCTTTGAAGTTATCACTTTATGTTGAAAAATAAAAAGGCAAGGCAACAAGAGACATGCGCATGTCATGATGAAAAGCCTGCTTTCTGAGCTGCAAGAAAATTCATATTTTGCAATTAATATTTCATGAAATCTGTAGAAGGCTGCCATTAGATCACGCTAGAACAGCTCTCCCTCCACCCTATGAAACACTTCTTCAGTTAACGGGTAAGGGGGGAGGGCTCATCTGGAAGGACACATTGTCTGGGAAAGGATTTCTTCATGCAGAGGAGACATCTGACTGCAAAGTTATCAGCTCATACATCTGTTTGTTCAACCAATTTTATCTGTTTTTTTAAGCCCACAATTAGCTTGCCTTCGGGAAAGCAGTGGATGCTCAGGTGAGATTTCCTGCATGCACACAAAGATTACACAGCAAGAGCTGCTTTTTCCAGGTACCACAATTAGTTCCCAGAGGCAGAGAAAGTTGTCCAACAATTTGCATCTCGTTCACACGCATCAAGTTCATGATTGCAAGAGGCCTCTTCCTTGCAACAGCTCAGTGAGTGTGAAGATGAACCAAGTATGTTGAGGGTAAGTGTGGGGAGAATGATTGAGGTTGCAAGGTAGGGAGACAGTCCCCATTTCCTTTTCTGGTGTCTCCAGGTAAGGATAGGAAAAAATTCTTGCCTAAATCCCAAGTGTGCTTCTGTCAGTCAATATTGGCTAGATGGACCAATTCTATGACTCCATAGAAGGAAGATTCTAGTTCTTCAGCTCTCTTTGTCTTGCTTTAATATACTAAAGCATGTCCAGTTGTACAGCGAGTCAAGAAATAAACAGTTCCATAGACGGTTACACCACACATTGTGTCTGTTCACCACCACCACCCAATTCTAATTTCCTAGTAGCAATGAGCAAGACTGTCTCAATTTATGTTACAGCACCTTATATGCATAGAATCCCTTCCATATGCTGCAGCTCTGGCGTGAAGAACACGGGGACATAGCGGCAACTTTCTGGTGAGCAGAACATGAGTTTTGGCCTGAAGACCTACTGTAACTCTTGGCTTCATTTCTGCTAGGAGGCAAATGCAACAGCAGCAGACACACACATCTTCAGTACCTCCATGCTCCTCGCCTTTGTTGGAACAATGCATGAACCCTTGGTAGCTATTTCTCCTTCCCCATTCATACTACTGCTGGGAACATTTCTGCACCATTTGAGATTACCTGTCGGCCTTTCCCTCCATGCAGCGCCAAAGCAGAAGCAGAGAGAGAGAGTCTAGGTACTGGGCTGTCACCATCTCAGGCAGGCAGTTTGCTCCCTGGCAGCAAGAGGCTGGGAGATACAGTGTGCCATCAGATGGACACTGAACCCAATATTTGGTCTGCTGCAGGGACAGATTGGTTTCCAATGATCATACTATATAATCACTGGAGCAAACTAAATCATCCCCAGAAGATTCCGACTTGTACATTTCTGACCCCGTACTTTTTTGGTGCATGCAGGATCACTTTGATTTGGTTCCATTGCACGTGATAACCGGGAATTAGAGATGGACACGACTCAAAAAAATAATTTTTCGTTTTTCGTTTTTCGTTAAGGGGTCCGTTTCGGTTCGTTTTCGTTTTTCGGGGTTTTTTTTGCGCATTTTTCATTTTCGTTTTTGTTACGATACGAAACGGGAGAAAACAAAACGAAAACGAAAAATTTTCGTTTTCGTTAGCATTCTTTTCATTGTGATGTGTCTGCCGTAACGAAAACGAAAAACACGGCAAATTTTTTCGTTTCGTTTTCGTTTTCGTTGCGTAACGAAAATGAAAAACGAAAACGAAAATTTCGCTGAGTCGTGCCCATCTCTACCGGGAATGGACTAAATGCAAGCCTTCTTGCTATCAAAACTCTTCCAGTTGGAATTTCTAATCAGTATCTTGAAGTGGCTCAATAAGCGAGTCACTTTCAGATATTGGTAAATTGAACCCTTCCTCTGCTCCTCAGTGGAGGGGGCAGAAAAAATGGGGAAAACTTAGATTGCGGTAGATCATCGCTGATGGGTACATCAGTCGTTAAAAACATATATATATTTTTTTCTCTGCCTTATCTGAAGGGCCACTTGAGAAACAGCCTACGTGGATTGGGCTACATACAGTTTCTCGGCCAGCTCTTTAAGACAAGGCAAATAAATTTTAAACTTTTTTTAGGTCACCTGAAAAAATGCACTCCAAAAGAGCCTATCAAACTGCACCTTGAGTTGTGGAGGCTTCTCCAACTGCACTGCTCCTTCCAGGTTTACCTGGCCATCCCCCTCTGTGACAGACAATGGAGTTCCATGGGCAGAACCAAAGTATGATGTAAGGAAGCAAGGGTTTCGCCACACAGAATGGAGGAGAGGTGTCAGGTAGCCTGCAAGGTGTCCGAGGTGTGCTTATGCAGAGGAAGGAGCCAGGGAGTGAAAAAAAAAGAAAGAAAGATCTGCTCTTCCAACATGAGAAGACTGAAACCTCCTAAGAACATAACACTTTTCTCTCTGTGTGTGTCTTGTTTCTAAATAGCTGGTGTGGCAGGATTATTTAGGGATGTTCAGAGAGCCAGAAAGAAAACCTGGAGCGAGTGGAATCTGTTGCTTAAGCAACAACCAAACCTCAGAAGCAAGAATTAAATCTTTACTGTGTTTCCTTAAGAGCTGTAATCTTTACTAATCAACCTAATTGACTGAAGACATTTAGACTGCCAGAAAAAGGCACCTAATCGTCAAGAGAGCAAACTGCAAGAGATGTCCCCATCCTGTGTGAGTAAGGAAGAGGAGCAGGGCTCCTGTACAACCATGTCCCCCTGCAATCCACGGGTGTCATATCAAAGCAAAGCATTTTTCTTGAGCGCTATTTATCCAAGTTGGCTCATTCTACAAAGCAACTAAAAGTTATGTAATTAATTGAGCTGCTGTTAAATCGGGCGACAACCTTACAGTGCAAGGAAGCTTTGCCTACAGAAATAAATCCTATCGGGTTGCAGTGAGATTTATTCTAGTAATTACAGCATCACATTTTTATATGGGCTAATGTATTTGCATCTTTGTGTGCATGTGCACTCATGCAAGCATTATGAAGGATTTCCGCTCCCACACTTGCATCTCTTATGAATGTTTCTGCAAACAGTTCTTCTGGTCCTTAGCAAATCTCACCGTCTTGAATGGCTGAGAAGCCCATTCAAGTCAGAAGCTTCCCCGATCGCAAGGAGAAACAAGACTACCCTTTTTCATAACACAGGCTGCATTTCCAAATTTTATAAACCACCGGACAAGCAAACGTGGGTCAATGTTTAGACAGAACAACATTTAGATCATATTTATCTTGGCAGGGACCCATGGCACATTATGTAACTATGCCCATATTCCACAAGGATTTAAAGCTGTACGTTGTTATTCAGAAAACAGGGATGGGGAGGGATTCAATTCTGCTGGTTAATTTCATTGCTAATTAGCAGAATGGATTCTGGTTGCAGTCTGATGCAGTCACTGTTCAATTTTGTCCTGAATCCTAAAATACAGGAATAAAGAATTAATTGCACTGAACCAAGAAGATTAGAGGTGTTCAGGAAACAAGGTATCTCATTGTCTCATAAGACAGCATGGAAATACATAGGATTATATCACGTAAAGGGGTAAATTCTACAGAATCTGCAACCACGATTTCTTTTTGCCAATCTTTGCCAACACATGGACCCTGTGTAAAATCTGAATTATGGTTTCTATTGAATTAATGTGTCATGACTTGTCCAGTTGGCATCCTATTGCACATATGGGACAGAGAGCTGTAGTGAAACAAAACAAAACTTCCTTGTGTGCATCTGCTATTTGGGTCTTGTATAAACCTAATGCTTAATACGAGAGTACTTAGTACTTTTGCTGCCTAGATGCCCCCTAAACACATCCGATCTCGCCTGATTTCGGAACCTAAGCAGGGTTGGGCCTGATTAGTACAGTACTTGGATAGGAGACCACCAGGGAATACCAGGTGCTGCAGGTGCCTGGAGTAGGAACTGGCAAGCCACTCCAGTATTCCTGCCAAGAAAAACTCCATGGACATGGGGTCATGAAGAGTCAGTCACGACTGTAACAATGCAACAACTTACCATAGTTCTTTTACTTAGTCGTGGGTAAATATTAATTGTCTAGGTAACAATTAAGGATGGGCTGTAAACAAGCATATAAAACCATGTTTCAGGTTATCCACCAGCCTGTTGGCTGGGTGACCAGCAAGTCTTACTGGTGCCTCCAGATACATATTTTTAGCACAAGGGAAGGGGGCATAGCTATACTTGATGCTTGGGGTCCTAATCAGGATTAAGGTTGCAATTCTGCAAATACTCCCTTTTAAGCAAGCCTCATTAAACTTCATGGCGCATACTTCTGACCTCAGTATAGGACTATGCTATCAAGACAACAACAAACTAAGGTACCAACCATAGATTACATTGTGTCTGCACTAGATCTCAGTTTGCAAAGGTGCACAATTTATCTAGCATTAACAAAGCAACAAATTGGTACACTAGCTTGTAACAAGAAAAGTATAGTGAGGCCAAATTTTATACCGAATTCTTCATTATTTTTCCGCAGGATGGTCAATCACATTTTTTTTACTCTCCTGAAATTTGTATTCATTATCTCAGAGGCTTTGACATTTCAATACTTGCAAAACACTCAATGAAAATTAATCTTCAGGCCAAATATGATGAGAGAGACACAAACATATTTTCCAAATCACTTGACTGCCCAATTCACATGTAACATGAGTCCAATTTTAAAAGCAAAAGAAAGTTGCAGGAGAGGGGATTCGAACCTTCCCCTGCCTTAGCTCCATGCCTGCACAGGTTGAATTGCTGTACTGCAGCTAAAACTGTGCTCATGATCTGGGGTTCAATTTCAGGTAGTAGGCTCAAGGTTCACTCAGCCTTCCATCCTTCTGAGGTCGGTAAAATTAATACCCAGTTTGGGGGTGGAATGCATAGCCTGCATAATTAAATTGTAAACTGCCAAGAGTGCTTTAAGCACTATGGGGTGGTATATAAGCAGAACACTTTGCTTTTGCTTTTCAAAAGCTCCTTTCTACTATCAGACCTTCCAAAGCAATTCCCAGAAAACTGTATCAAATTATGGACCTGCATCAAGGCCAGCCCTACTACAGTATTAGGCAGCGTGAGCCGTCTGGGTAGCCATTTAGGTAGCAGAGTTGGGTGTTAGTGAAAGGGCAGCAAAGAGCTTGTTAGTTTTTCTCAAGCACAAGAGATCCTTGTGAAACATTATGCCTCCCATACCAAATCAACAAGCCCACAGTGATTTAGATGCAGGGAATAGACGTGTTATTATTAAACAAATAGTGCTTCGTGCACAAGGTGTAATTTCAAAAGGGAGTGAATATGAATACTCTCTCTCTCTCTCTCTCTCTCTCTCTCTCACACACACACACACACACACACACACACACACAACACTTACATCTCCAAAATGGCTAACATATTTTCAAGGAGCCACAGTAGATGTCCAAAAAGCATTACAAAAGGGTAGAGTTCACTACAGCCAGGGAAATATAACTCAGCTGGCCATGCTGGTGTTAATTATTAGCAGACCAACTGGCTGAAGCCAACCTAGAGGGTTTATATGTAATGTCTTTTGGACATTGCATAACGTCCTGTGTCTGGACACAGACTGAATTGGGTGGCCAATGGAGAATATGGACTACGCCTCAACGGGTGGCGGTGGCTGCTCCTTTGCTTCAGGTTCAAAGACAGGAGTGGGCCCAGTCGATGCTGGCTGGGTTACAACCGCATTGATTACTATTCAGCTCCTGGACCCACTTCCAAGGTGTTCTTTCCGTTTTGCTTTGTGTGACATTCTTCATAACTTGAGGCCAACATAGCTGCACAGCTTGCCCGGTCCTACATAAAGCGAGCTGCAACCAGTGCTTTCCATAGCTGGATGCAGCCATCCTACATGGCACCGCTGTCATACCACACTCAGACCAACGTATGCCAGTTAAAATGGGCAAAACACATTGGGGAGTGTGAGGCACTTGCATCCAGCAAGAACAATTGTGGGGAGGCCAGCAGTGGCAGCAGTCATTCCTCTCCTTTCTTGGGAGCTGTGTGTCACAAGTAGCTTGTTCTGCAACGTTCGAGCTAAGCTCTTGTTGACAGGCTTGGAGGAGGACTCATCCTGTTGGCAGCGTTCAAGCCAAGTTCAACTGCTAATCCGGATGACTTCTACATACTGTACAGAGAAGGGGTGCTGACTTCTTGATGATTCATGCAGGCAACAAAACACTGTACCTTGTATCCTATCAAGCCATGCCTTTGGGAAACAGAATGGTGAACCTGAGCTTCGTTCTCCACGTTACGGCTCTGTGCCATGGTGCGAAGTTAGCCTATCTGAACCAACTAGTGGTACCAACACAGGTAGCAAGGACTTCTCTAACAGCAGAGGTGGTAGCATTTCTCCCTGTTGCTCCTACCCACCCGCCCTGAGTTAATACAAGGGAAAGAACAGAAAGCTAAGAAGGTATGGATGTTTATACAGAAAGAAGGACAGCGCTCCCACCCAGTTCTTCTGCTCTGGACTAATTCAGGCTCAACATAATTTAATTCAAGTTATCTACCTTTTGAACCGGCTGCTAATGGGTGAATCTTGAGGTTCTCCCCAAAATCAAACAAAGGAGCTTACAATTTTTTAATCTGCTTACCTCTGCTCCACATAGCACACACAATTCAAATGGATTGTAGTCACTGAGCCCTGCCCTTGCTTTTGATCTGGTTCTTGTGCCCTTTCCGTACTCTGGGGGTGAACCGGCTCACAACAATTTTCCTTGGGTAGCTGAAAGTAGGTCCAAGCAGACACACAGCCCCCCCCCATTTGATTCATCCCCAGGGTTTTTCTTTTCTTATTATCATTATTATGGTTCTGTGCAGATCTAAATCAGGTGGTGATGGAGATGGGGAGAACTGGAAGCAAAAGGTAAAACATGCAAGCTTGATCATGACTGGCAGCCTTCTAGACTACCTAAGAACATAAGAAGAGCCATGCTGGATCAGGCCAAAGGCCCATCTAGTCCAGCTTCCTGTATCTCACAGTGGCCCCACCAAATGCCTCTGGGAGCGCACAAGACTAGATATCTGTCTCCTGATACCACTCCCCTGCATCTGACCCTTCAAGTACCCCAGTTTTAAGCCTGGAGATTACACATCTCCATCATGGCTTGTAACAGCAGCCCTATAGCCAAAAGCCTAGTCCAAAAAACAGAAGCACATCTGAACTCAACACATCAAGTGAGTAGGGACAATCCAGCTGTGTCATGCCAAGTAGGAAAGGCAAAAGTCTCACCACCGTCACCAGCCAATGTGGTCAAGAGTGAGTCAGGAGCCAGGGTTGAGCGGCAACTCCTTTCCAAACCCCAAGCTAGAGCAACAGCGGCGGCGGCAAATTAATCATGCCCACTGAGCTGCTATAAGGGTAAGCACTGAAATCTACTTTACACACTGTACCCAGGCTCACTCACTTTTTGCAAAAAGGCAAACACTCTCCCAGCACCGCATGAAATGTGATATTTCAACTAGAAACAAAAAAAGAAAAAAAAAGAAAAAAGAAGAAGGCCTGGGAAAGATGGTTCTCTTTAAGAGCTCAACAGGAAGCGGAACCAGAGTCAGAGCTGCACTTTCCCTTATAAAATAATAATAATAATAATAATAATAATAATAATAATAATAATAATAATAATAATAATAATAATAATAA
>JAHTLZ010002503.1:0-15088 GCA_023846285.1 Phrynocephalus versicolor
CCTAATTTGGCACTGAATAATCACATGAGGATGTTGCCAAAATAGCCGTGGAATTTTGTTTAGTATTTACTGATGAACTGGAATTATTCTTTTATATTGGGCTGATAATATTTCTACTGGCCTCTGTAGTGTGCCTTCATGGCTTTTTTATTCTTCCAGATTATTTAACTGTGGTTAATGTCAGAATTTTCCATTTTGGTCTCTGGCAATTCTGGACTGAAAGATGGACTTCATTCCAGTGTAAGTTGTGGGTAACAGAATCTAGTGCTTACTCTGAAGTTAATCAGATTCAATAAGGCTTCCAGGTAATGTGCCTGGGATTCAAGTCTTTATCAGTTCTGACCAACTACAAATATATCTGGTGTGATGTGGCACAGTATGTGTGTCAGAGACAGAGAGAGAGATTCTCAATTAGCAATGTGATTTTTTTGGTTAAATTTCTTATTCTCAGTTTAAGACATTTTGTTATAACATGTTGAGACAGACTGTCAAGGTGTTGCTAGCTGACTAGCATCAGTGGGAGTTCTCACCTCTACCAGGAGAATGAGAGCAGTGCCTTTCATTTTCGTATCTCAAAGTTTCCATATGTTTGCATAAACTAGTGCATGTGTCCTAGGTGAAGTAAGATAGTGCTCAGGTAATACTGAATACAAAAGTAGAACAGGTGGTACGTTTAGGCTACTAGAAAAATAACAACAACGTTGCTAATATTTCAAGAGCAAAACCCCTCTTCTTCAGAGATGTATCAACAGGTTAAAACATGGCAAGATGGAAAATATGCCAGGTCGTTTCTTAGTTGAGGCCGGAGCTTAGATGTTCTGAGGCTGCATCTGAAGTAAAGGATGGTGTTTTTATTGTCCCAGTCCTTCAAACAACATGTCAGGGCTCACATACACAATTTCACACCCAATCCATGTAATACTGAATACAGTTAATACTGAAGGACTGATAAAAAAATATGGGAGCAACCCATTCAGTGTTTCTACATCCTGAAAGACCTCCGTGCTGCAAGTTAGCAGTGAGAAATTTGTAGAACAGCCCCATCGCACAATTCCCACAGAGATCACAAATGAAGGAACTCTTGTTAAGGACGCCAGAGCAGGCCTCATAGAAAACATAGAAAACATTATTAACTGTCTTTAATTATTGTGCAGAAGAATGAGAAGAACAAGGATTTACACTACAATGAGAAACCTAAATCCCATACTCATTGCTTTGAACTCATGAGGACCATTGACCTAAGATTTATCTATTTACTGTAACAAGTTCTGAGCCTTCACTAATGCCAGGGAAGAATAAATGCTATCCCCTTTGCCTCTATCTTTTTAAATTTTATGTGAACAGTTGAAAGAATTCTGCTGAATTGCACCAAAAGCAGACCAAGCTGAGCATCTTCTTCCCAATCTTGGCCAACCAGTGGCACCACCAGTCCTCTTCAGTGCAGGGAAGCAAGTGCCTCTCAGCTGTGGAAACTCAAGCACTGGAATTCCTAAACCCAGGAATACCGGCCTTTCTCCCATCTTTTCCCAATTCCTGCAACCAATCAATGAATAAATGGAGATCAAGATGCCCATTTTCTTGCACCCTTTAATGGGTTGTACAGTGTCCACAATCCCTTTTTTCCAAATCAGTATATGGCAGGGCTGATAGACTTCTTAAGTAGATCCCAAGCCTGTGGTTCTTAGCACAATGGGTTGTTGTTTGGAGGCTGATATAATGACAGGACCGGGTTTTGCATGAAGTGAAATAACACCAATAGTCCTAAGCAAAATCAACCTTATCTTGACTATTTATACAACCAGAGAGCATCTGTGACAGAATAAAGAAAGCTCTACATGATACACAAGATGCACAAGATGGGGGAACCTAGTTTACCTGGGATTAAGAGGTCTCACATGGTCACTCCTTCCATTTTATATCTTGTAAAGATGTGATCAAATGTCTAAAACAGGTATGAGCAATGGCAATATTTTGGAACTATTTTGCAATTCCCAGTACAACCTGCCGGTCAGCACCTATAGAATAATAAGGGAATTCTACTTGATCATTCAAAATGGAACAGGCTGTAGAATCAATAGGAAATCAGCTTCCATCCAAAACGTTGCTTTCCAGTGGAGCTTACAGGAAATTATGTTTTCTGTTCACTGGCGTAACTAGGGAGGTGCTGAAGAGTGCATTTGCCCTGGGGTGCGCAGCAATCTGGGCGTGGCTGGAGGGGGAGCAGGAGGAGGAAGCCATGTGCTATCCTGCCAGCAGTCCTCCTTTTGCCCCACTAAGGCTTGGTGATCCTTAGTTGGGGGAAAGTAGGAGAGGGGAATAGGCAATGTGTTTTTCCCAGAAGCAGCACCTCCGTCTATTGTTCCCCCTGTTCCTTCCCCACCACCCCGCTAAGACTTGTCAATTGTTAGCCTGGGGAAAGGAGGAGAGGGAAGCATGTGATGGAGGTGCTACTTGGAAAAAAATCCCATCGCCTGCTTCCCTCTCCTCCTTTCCCCAGGCTAATGATCACCAAGCCTTAGCAGGGGGAAAGGAGGAGGGGGAAGCATGCTATGGAGGTGATGCTTGAAAGAAACCATTGCCTGCTTGGTGCTATACACACACTCTGCGGTTTGCACAGGAGAGCCTTAACCTGAAAGGAGACCAACAAGGAGGGCATGAGAAGGAGACGCTTCTTCCCCTCCCCCACTGTTCTGCCAGGATCTGCCCCCCCCACCTTGATGGGTGGGTGAGACATTGTTGGGGGGGGAGAGGGCGCAAAAACTGACTTTGTCCCCGGGCACTCCAAACTCTGGCTATGCCTCTGTTTCTGCTAGGAAACTTGGATTTAAGGACACTGTGCACTGTGACTGTTTTAACACGACCTTAACAGATCCTGGCTAAAATGTAAACACTTTCCCACAAGGGTAGATGTAAAGTTCTTCGTTTAGGCTGGGATGGGGGGTGGGGATGTAATGCACAAATATAGGATTGGAGGTCCCTGACTTGCAGCAGTATGTGTGAAAAGGATCAAGGAGGCCACACTTTCAATGAGAGTCAAGGATATTAGAGGGAGAGAGACACTGTTTTCATCTGCTTTCAGCAAAGAGGGAGGCTGCTATACAGAATGAACAGGACAGGAGCCAAACTCTTACATCACAACCTTCCCCACCCTAGAAACATGCTCAGCACACCTTTCAATTCCCAGGCCCTCTTCAGGATTGCAACCCCAGGAGCAGAACTCGGGAGTCTTGATCTGCTACTGCCTTCATGATTTGTATGTAGCAAGGCTCTCCTTCTTCACCCCAGTGTCAAGACTAAAGGTGACTGTTTTAACCTCCCACCTGCCATGTTGTTTCCAGGAGGAGGTGAGTGCACTCAGGAACATCTCCCCTGATCACAGGACAGATTCGGAACAAGCAAAATTAAAAAAAACAATTTTTTTATTCTGTCCTTCTTCATTATATGTTGGGGAGAAGCTGGCTGAAAAGGCATCAGTATACTGTATGTCTCTCTCCCACTCCCGCTCTGTTAAGTCTTATATTTTTAGATAGTTCTTTGGCATGCGAACAAACAATAACAATAGAAACACCCAGCCATTTTCAAAATTCTGAATATAATAGAAAGAAAAATGCAACTTGAATGGAATAAAAGAAAGATGGGTGCTTTTTTCAACCTTGCTTTTGTTTGAATTCTGGATAAAGTTCAAACTAACCAGCACTATTCCAAATCCAAACGTTTTAAATAAAACATGGGGTGTTACTGCAGTCTTTTTTGCCCCCTTTTAAAAATGACCATGACCATAGACACAATTGGAAAGAAACATAGGTCAAATCAGGATTGCCTAAGCCACATAATGAGCCTTGTAAAGTGGTGTGTGAAGAATTCTTTCCCATATGTTTCCCCCTCATTTGTGCCAAGGCTTCCCAGGGGACCATTTGGTCCCTGTTGAGAATGGTTGAGCTTAATTTTCTATATTTGGGATACAAAGACAGACATATATAGCTATAGATAGATGGCATTAACATTGAAACAGATCACATGAGTATAACCACTTCAGAGACCACATTTTTTTTTGGGGGGGGGAAAAAAAAAAAAACTAGAACAGAGATTCTTGAAGAATAAAAGAGGAAACGTGTTGTATTGCTATTATTCCAGGGAGGTCATTTGGATGATAATGCAGCCAAAATGAATGAGCAATTCATATTCTATAAATGTCAGCAAGTATAACTTACATACTAGAGATGGGCATGAAACGAACAATTTTTCATTTCCGTTTTTGGTTTTGTTATGCAACGAAACGACAAACGAATTTTGTCTCTAAAATGAAATGAAACGAACAGAAACACTGGAAACTTTGTCATGTGTTTCGTTTTCATTACGGCAATACAAGTGATCTGCTTTAAATGCTAAAAAAAATCACAAAAAATTGAAATTAATGGTAACAAAATGGTAACAAAACGCATGAAAACAAAAATGACTTTTTTGCAAAAATTCACGAAAAACAGAAACGAACCAAAACGGACCCCCTAAACGACAAACGACAAACAAAACACCATTTTTTTGATTCTCTATTACATACAGACACTTCTGCCAAGTTAGACCTAACTGTTTCTTCAACATTTTCTCCACCTTCCCCTAGTATAGAGCTTGGTGAAGCTCTAAGTTTGACTGATGGTTCCTATCACCTATAGATCATCCTTGCAAAATTCTGCCCCTCGTGCAAAACTTCAGGGGCCACACTGCAAGGGTTGGATGCATGTTTTATATGGAGAGGGGCTTTCCTAGTGACTCCCATTCAAAAGATCCAGTTGCTCAAAAAGTCAGGGCACACAGGAAAAGGTTAAAGGGACCAAGAGTCCAAAGCTGGAAGTGTGAGACCCAAGGCTTGCATTATCATTGGGTAATCGCAAACTATTTTATTTATCATTGTTTAGCCTTGAGGTGCTATTAGGCTTTTAATCTGTTTAGTGTCATTATTATTTGATTATCTTGTCTTTTGTAATTTTATGGCTATTGAGGCCTTGATGTTTGTAAGCCGCTTAGAGTACACATTGTAGATAAGCGGGGTATAAATACAATAAATAAATAAATAATAAATAAATAAAGTGAGGTTGATGTGCCAGAGAGCACTGATTGGTGGCTGGCTCAAAGGGAACAGGAACAGCTCCCTTGGCTGTGACTTCTTTTCCAGCCATTCCTCTTTTGGAGTGGTGGTGGGGGAAACAACTACATGTTCCATACAGCTGTGCCTGTGGGTGGAACTGCCAGGGTGAAGGATCTGAGGTGTAATTTATCTCCTTGCTATTACTGGTATTGCCAATTCCTGGGTATCATTCCCCAGGTCAGAGTCTACATCTAGATGGCACAGAGGAGGGGACACCACACCACCTATCCACAAAATGTGGTTAGACTGTGGAACTCACTGACTACAAAATGTAGGGATGGCTGCTGTGTGCACAGATCAGCCTCCAGCATGACTTAACATGGCTCTTCTTATATTCTTGTCCATTTAGTAAGGAACAAACAAAAGTTATAGTTCAGAAGAAAGAGAGAAAGAGGGAATGTTGTGATGGCAGTATCAGTATTGGAATGGCCTCATCATTTCCTCCTTGTGCCCTGCCATCTCTAAAGCACATGGCTTACCTTTAACATAAGAACATAAGAACATAAGAACATAAGAACATAAGAAGAGCCATGCTGGATCAGGACAAAGGCCCATCTAGTCCAGCTTCCTGTATCTCACAGAGGCCCCACCAGATGCGTCTGGGAGCGCACGAGACTAGATATCTGTCTCCTGATACCATTCCCCTGCATCTGGTCCTTGAAGTACCCCGGCTTTAAACATGGAGATTACACATCTCCATCATGATTTGTAACCTGTGATGGACGTTTCCTCCAGGAATCTGTCCAATCCCCTTTTGAAGACATCCAGGCCAGATGCCATCACTACATCCTGTGGCAGGGAGTTCCACAGACTAACAATGCACTGGGTGAAATTTTTTTCTTTTGTCTGTTCTTACTCTCCCAGCCCTCAATTTGAATGGATATCCCCTAGTTCTGGTATTTTGTGAGAGGGAGAAGAATGCCCCTCTATCCATTTTACTCATGCCCTGCATTATTTTGTACTTCTCAGTCATATCCCACCTCAGGCGCCTTTTTTCCAGACTAAAGAGGCCCAAATGTTTTAGCCTTTCCTCATAAGGGAAGTCCCCCAGCCTAGTAATCATTTTAATCACTCTCTTCTGCACCTTTTCCAGTTCCATTCCAGGTGCGGACTTACTATCATTTTGTACAGTTCCATTATAATGTTGGTTGTTTTATTTTCAATCCCCTTTTTGATTATCCCTAGCATGGAATTGGCCTTCTTCACTGCTACCACACACTGGGTAGACATCTTCATTGAGTTGTCCACCAACACACCAAGATCTCTTTCCTGATCCATCATGGATAGCCCAGAGCCCATGAGTTGATAGATAAAGTTTGGATTTTTTGCCCCAATATGCATTACTTTACATTTGGCTACATTGAAATGCATTTGCCATTTGGCAGCCCATTTCCCCAGTTTGGAGAGATCCTTCTGGAGCTCTTCACAATCTTCTCTAGTTTTTACCATATGGAAAAGTTTTGTGTCATATGCAAACTTGGCCACCTCACTGCTTATCCTGGTTTCCAGGTCATTTATGAACAGATTGAAAAGCACCGGACCCAGGACAGTTCCCTGGAGCACACCACTTTTCACCTCTCTCGATTGTGAAAATTTCCCATTGACACCTACTCTTTGTTTCCTGGATCTCAACCAGTTATCAGTCCATAAGAGGACCTGCCCTCATCCCCTGACTGTGCAATTTTCTCAGCAGCCTTTGGTGAGGGACTATGTCAAAAGCCTTCTGAAAATACAGATAGACAATATCCACCTGTTCACCCAGATCCACATGCCTGTTGACCTTTTCAAAGAATTCTAAAAGGTTTGTCAGTCAAGACTTACCCTTACAGAAGCCATGCTTATTTTCTCCCAGCAAGGTTTGTTGTTCTATGTGTTTTAAGATTTTCTCTTGGATGAAGCTTTCCACCATTTTACCTGGAACAGGCTTAAGGTGAACCAGCCTGTAGTTTCCCGGGTCCCTCCTTCTTCCTTTTAAAAAATTGTTGTGATATGTGCTATCCTCCAGTTCTCCGGCACTGGGGTGGTTTTAAGAGACAAGTTGCATATTACCGTTAAGAGATCCGCAATTTCATTTCTCAGTTCCTTAATAACCCTTGGGTGGATGCCATCTGGACCCAGTGACTTGTTGATCTTCAATTTATCAATTAGTCCTAAAACATCCTCTCTTTCAACCTGTATTTGATTCAATTCGTTAGTCAAGAGGGGCCGTTTGGGCAGCAGAATCTGCCCAAGTTCTTATGTCGTGAAGACAGATGCAAAGAACTCATTTAATTTCTCTGCAATTTCCAATTCCTCCTTTACCTTTCCTTTTCCTCCCTCACTATCCAGAGGGCCAACTGGTTCTCTGGCAGGTTTTCCACTTCTAACATATTTAAAGAAGCTTTTACTATTTCCCTTTATATTGCTAGCCATGCGTTCCTCAAAGTCTTTCTTTGCCTCTCTTATCATCTTCTTACATTTCTTTTGCCAGAGTTTGTGTTCCTTTTTATTTTCCTCATTTGGGGAGGATTTCCATTTACGGAAAGACCTCTCCTTGTGCTTTAGAGCCTCTCTAACTCCACTCGTTAACCATGCTGGTGCCCTCTTGGACTTAGATGAGCTCTTCCTTTTTTTGTGGCATGCACTTGTGCTTTGTGGGCCTTTATTACCATTGTTTTAAATAGGCTCCATGCACTCTGAAGAGATTGGATTGAGAGATTGTCCTGGGACCGGTGCTTTTCAATCTGTTCATAAATGACCTGGAGACAGGGATAAACAGTGAGGTGGCCAAGTTTGCCGATGACACAAAACTTTTCTGTGTGGTGAAAACCAGAGAAGATTGTGAAGAGCTCCAGAAGGATCTCTCCAAACTGGGAGAATGGGCTGAGAAATGGCAAATGCGTTTTAATGTAACCAAATGTAAAGTAATGCATATTGGGGCAAAAAATCCAAACTTCACCTATCAACTCATGGGCTCTGAGTTATCCGTGACGGATCAGGAAAGAGATCTTGGTGTGTTGGTGGACAGCTCCATGAAGGTGTCTCCCCAATGTGCGGCAGCAGTGAAGAAGGCCAATTCCATGCTAGGGATAATCAAAAAGGGGATTGAAAATAAAACAACCAACATTATAATGCCATTATACAAAACAATAGTAAGGCCCCACCTGGAGTACTATGTACAATTCTGGTCACCGCATCTCAAGAAAGACATAGTGGAACTGGAAAAGGTGCAGAGGAGAGCAACTAAAATGATTACTGGGCTGGGGCACCTCCCTTATGAAGAAAGGCTAAAACACTTGGGCCTCTTTAGTCTGGAAAAAAGGCGCTTGAGGGGGGATATGATTGAGACATACAAAATAATGCAGGGTATGTGTAAAGTGGATAGAGGGAAGCTCTTCTCTCTCTCCCAAAATACCAGAACTAGGGGACATACACTCAAATTGAGGGCTGGGAGAGTAAGAACAGACAAAAGAAAATATTTTTTCACCCAGCGCGTTGTAAGTCTATGGAACTCCCTGCCACAGGATGTGGTGATGGCATCTGGCCTGGATGCCTTCAAAAGGGGATTGGACAGATTCCTGGAGGAAAAGTCCATCACAGGTTACAAACCATGATGGAGATGTGGAGTCTCCAGGCTTTAAACCGGGTTACTTCAAGGGCCAGATGCAGGGGAGTGGTATCAGGAGACAGATATCTAGTCTCATGCGCTCCCAAACGCATCTGGTGGAGCCGCTGTGAGATACAGGAAGCTGGACTAGATGGGCCTTTGGCCTGATCCAGCATGGCTCTTCTTATGTGCTTATGTATGTTCTTATGATTTTTTAAACCTTCTCCTTCAATTTCTTTCTAACTAGTTTCCTCATCTGAGGGAAGTTTGCCCTTCGGAAATTAAAGGTTTTTGTGTTTGATTTGCTTGACACTCTTCCTCCAACATGAAATGGCAAAGGAGATTGCAGCATGGTCACTGTTCCCCAGAGGTTCAGTGACATTCACATCTGTGACCAGGTCCTGAGTATCACACAGTATTAGATCCAGAGTTGCCTGTTCTCGGGTGTGCTCCGTGACAAGTTTCTCTAAGGCACAGTCATTCAGCAAGTCGAGAAACCCAGTTTCTCTTTCTTGCCCGGAGCTCGCATTGGCCCAGTCAATGTGGGGATAATTGAAGTCCCCCATGATTACTATCCTATCCCTCTTAGCCACCTCCATGATTTCTCTCCTCATTTCAAGGTCCCCCTCAAGTTTTTGATCTGGTGGACGATAGAATACTCCATCTATCACATCACTCCTTGGACCTGGTAGTTTAACCCACAGGGATTCTATGGTGGAGTCAGACCCTCTGTCAATCTCCATTCTGCTGGATTTTACCCCTTCTTTGACATAGATGGCCACTCCCCCTCCAACCCGCCCCTCTCTATCCCTTCTATAGAGTTTATAGCCTGGGATTACTGTATTCCACTGGTTCTCTGCATTCCACCAGGTTTCTGTAATGGCTATTATATCTATGTTATCCCTAGCTGCCAAATGTTCAAGTTCTGCCATCTTTGCTCGGAGGCTTCAAGCATTTGTGTAAAGCACCTGTACAGTGGATCGCCCAAGAATGGCTGCTTCTTTTTTCTTTCCCCCCACAGCTTTTCATTTCAGTAGACAAACTACTACATCCCATTATTCTCTCCGTGCTAATACCTACTATATCATCACTTGGTGGTTCTCTACCCTCTCCAACCTCATTCCATGGGGATGACGTGTTCTGAACCAGATTCCACTCAGCTTCTGTCGGTTTTCCCCCAGTTAGCAATTTAAAAGCTGCTCTGCAGCCTTTTTGATGTTGAGTGCCAGCAATCTGGTCTCATCATGGTTCAAGTGCAACCCATCCCTCCTGAACAGGTTTGGCTTGTCCCAAAATGTTCTCCACTTCCTGACAAATCTGAAGCCCTCCTCTTGACACCATCGCCTCATCGACGCATTGAGGCTTCTGACTTCTGCCTGCCTGGCGGGTCCTGCACGAGGAACAGGTAGCACTTCTGAAAATGCTCCCTTGGAAGTCTAGGACTTCAAACTTCTTCCTAACAACCTGAATTTGGCTTCCAGGACTGACCGCTTGGCCTTCCCAACATCATTGGTACCGATGTGTACCATGACCACTGGCTCCTTCCCGGTTCTCTCTAACAAGCTATCTAGATGTCTCGTGATGTCTGCAACCTTTGCACTTGGCAGGCAAGTGACCATACAGTTATCATGTTCATCACAAATCCATCCCTCTGTATTTCTAATAATTGAATCCCTTAGTACAAGGAGCCTCTATTCATGTACATGCACCTGATCCTGTATCTCATCAATTGTGATGAGGAGAGATCCTCAGGTGGAACCAGTTGTTCCTCTGTGCATTTGTCCTGAGGTGTGATGAGGGAAAGAGCCTCAAATTAATGCTGCAATTTGAGACTCTGAGCAATCCCTTGACCTTCTACTCCTTTGAGTCACATTCCTCCACACATCTACCACCTGAGTTAATGAAGTGACTTCTTCCTCAGAAGTGTGCCCTGTATCTTCTTTGTTCTGGATAGTCTGCTCCGCTCTGTCCAAGAACAGCTCAAACTCCTTGATTTGTTGCTGGTTCAATATCCGGGCCTCTAGCTGCTGGACCTTCTCTTCTAGTAGTGCAACCAGCTTGCACTTGTAATTCTGCACATGCTTTGTCAAGATGACAAACAGGAAATAACATTCTCACGGCACCTGCTGAGTAAATCTTTCCAAATTCAGGTAGCTCCTTAAAAGGCTGAACCATTAATTAATGAGCTTTCACAACCCAATATGAGCACTATAACCCAAATTCCTGGTGTCGATTCTGTCTGATGTGCCATGAGATCTTGGCAAATGATCAATTAACATGTACTGCTGCTTCTTTGCTTCTCTATTGTTCTCCAGTTGCTTCACTTCTTCTGGACCTAATTGAGGTATGCCACTCAGATCCCTAGAGCTGGAAATGCATTCTAGAATTCAGCTGGAGTGATAGGAAATGCTTCAATTATCCTTGCCTTGGTCTGCTAAAAGGAACTCTCCTGCATGCATTCATGCTTCAGGACATAAGAGATGCCCATCTGTACCTCTAAGGCAGTGGCTCCCAACCCTGGGTCCCCAGATGTTCTTGGACTGCATCTCCCAGAAATCCTGGGCCAGCACAGCTAATGGCAGAGTCTTCTGGAAGTATTGGTCCAAGAACATCCGGAAACCAAAGTTGGAACCACTGCTCTAAGGGAACTTGTTTGAATCATGCCTCAATATACCATATAGGGGTTTATCATGCCAGCGAGGCAGGTAAAACCCTGTGTGTAAGCACCGAAGCAAAATGGGAAATGCAATATTTCTCATTTTCTTCTCTATTTCTAAAGAGAGCAACCCTTTCAGCACTTGAGCTCAAGGGATCTGATTCGCGTTATGGAACAAGAGCAGAGGGTGCAATTATCAAGAAATGAACTGCTTGAGTTGGTTAACTATTATGGCATCTGCACGTGGAGTTGTGAAACGTTTCTCTCTCTTTGGTGCCTCATACAGTGCAAGCATTTCTGTGCACTCAAATACATTTAAATTTATATTTATATACTGCACAATTTTCCCAAAGGAACTCAGGGTGGTGAACAATGTTAAATATGCAATAATGAGAAAAGCAAAAGTAAAACAGCTCCGCAATAGAGAGCATCTAAAAACATCAGAACTGAATCAGATAAAAATGCACATATAAAATGCAAAGATACATGAATTCAAAAATACAAGATGGCAGCAAATAAACAGACAGGGAAACAAACAACATCAGGACAAATCAACCTCACTGATCACCAAATGTGGCCTTAAAAAGCCAAGTTTTTAACAGCTTCTTGAAGTCCACAAGGGGCTCAGCGGTCCTAATTTATCTAGGAAGGCAGTTCCAAAGTGTTGGGCCCACCACCGAGAAGGCACAATTCCGGGTAGAAGTCTTACTAGCCTCCTGGGGTGGTGGTGACCCAGAGTGAGAGGGACTGTGATGTTCTGGTGGGCCGGGCCAATGCTGACCTTAGGATGACATGCTCTGTCAGATATTCTGGTCCCAAGCCATGGAAGGAGATGCAGATCAGTTCAGGGTGAGTTGTGCAACCCCCCCCCCAAATACACTTATATCTGGTGGAAGAAGTTGAAATGGGTTAATCAAAATACATACATCTGGTGAAAGAAGCTGAAATGTATTAATCAGACAATATTATTGCTTGTTTGTACACCACCCAGAATAGTGTGACTTCATAGACTGGGCACTATATAAAATAAATAAACATATAAATAAATATTGTCAAAAGTGCTATTTCCAGAACCAGTTTGACTGCATAATAGCCAGGTAAATTATGCCCATTTTCCTAAGGTTAATGTACAAAGCAACCCAAGAGTTGTCTAGGTCAGGGTGGTGAATCTTGGGCACTCTGGACGGTTTGGACAACAGCTGTAAACTTTTATGGTTCTCTGAAAGGTTGCAAAGGAAGGCCCACTTTTGGTTCAGTCTCCGCTTGGAAGCAGTGGAACAATATGTGCACAGAGGAAGCTGCCTCTATTTACTTCGGGAACCTTTCTGCTTGATCGGCTTCTCTCTCCCAAAGGACTTCCCCGTGGCTTGAAAACCAGCTTGTCTGACAATGTACTGAATACGGAAACATCCTTTGCAAGCAAAGGAAGGATATATTGAGTGAGAAAGCAAAAACCCAGCTGGTATTTAATGGCCAGGTTCTAATATTTAAGCTCCAACAGTGTATAAATGTCAGGCCTGGCTACGTACAGCTTTGGGTTTGAAGTAATAAAAGGGGCTTTGGTTCTCATGGCTTATATTTAAAATGTACATTTCATAACCTTAGTCATCTGTCTATGTGGAAAACACAAGTTTGTGTGTACCCATGTTGTACCCTCTGTCTTACTGCTTTGTCAACTCTCTGAGTTGGAGAGCTCCATGGTTTGAGTTTATGGCTGGGCGTTTGATTCCTCACAATGGCTCCTGGGAGCAGAGCCAGCATTAGGCAAGCTGCACAGTGCTAGGACACACCCAGAAGAAGGGAATGGGAAACCACTTTTGAGCACTTTCTACCTAGAAAATTCTGTAAAGAGTCAATGTGTCAGAATTGACTTGGTTCACAGTTATTATTTATTACCTCCTTCCTTCCTTCCTTCCTTCCTTCCTTCCTAGGGATGTATATCCTCACTTGCCTCTTTCTTGTATGAAATAGCAACCGTTAATCTTCTTGCCTTACAAGAGGGTAAGGCATTTTGTGGTAATCTCCATAAGGAAAGGGAATGAGACCATCTGTGTGCAAATTAAGCAATTTACCCCAATCATGCCTTGAAGCAAATAAAGCCTTAATCCAAATAATGCAGTTTGCAGGGGGAAAATATTGCTCTTTATGACTTTAGTGCATGGACTTCATATGATTAGAAGTATCGGAAGGCACTTAATAGCATCTTTTATAACAACCCATCCCCCTTTCTGTTGTTACTGTGTCATGGCATGTTAATCTCTGCATGTACTCTATGTGTCAGGGATTTAAAGAAATGGAATCGCATGTCTTTTTCTCACAATTGTGGACTATCTCAACTCAAAGATATATCTTCATATCTTTTGTCTCCATGGCAGAGCAACATAGGAGGTCCATTTTGTTGCACTGAAATGTCTATCATTTATGCAAAGATCAGTATTGCCACAGATAAAGACTAAGGGCACTTAATTTTCTGTAAGCTCCGGAGCTGATGGGAAAACATTTTAAAGCTCCAGAGCTGGGAGCCATTTGCCCCGGAGTTTAGGGGTCGTGTATAAGTGCGACCATGCCCCCATAAGCGCGTCCCAGCGCACCTTTCAAGTACCTGCTCTCAGAAGGTGACAATTCCTTTATGTGGATCTGCCGGGCTCTCCTGGCTTCTTTTTGTTGTTGTTTTTTGCCTCCTGCCCCTTTAAGAGGAATCAGGAAGTGACGGGGGCTCGGAGCAGCTTCCACCGGCACCCGGAGGTAAGCATTTATTCTTTTGTCCCTTTTTAAGGCTTTTTTCCCTCCCTCCCCTCACGCAGACAGAAGCAAGGACGTGCGGAGGGGTGGGGAGGCAGGAAGAGCAACGAACCCCCAAGATCTCTGGTCCGAATTTAAGGGGCCAGCGGATCTTAGGGGTCGTGTGAAAAAGCCTTAAGTCACTTGACAAACCAACAATGTCCATGAATATGTGCATAATCAAATTGATATTTGTCAGGGGAGAGGGAGTGGTGTTTTTCCAAAGAGCTGCCACTTAGAGGAACACATCAACACACAGGCAGATTTTGTGTGTGTGTGTGTGTGTGTGTGTGTGTGTGTGTGTGAGAGAGAGAGAGAGAGAGAGAGAGAGAGAGAGAGAGAGAGAGCATAATTCAAAAATTCATTTTAATCATTTCATCAGCCAAATCAGAATTCAGGAGCATTAAAATGCAGTACAAAGTACAGGAGAGGAAATAAAAAGGAAAAGAAGATAATGACTTCCCTCTAGCATAAGAATTACAAATTTGAAAACTGCAGCATTTCACCCCTGTTTGCTACCACAGGCAACCCAAAAGATAAATGAAAGGTCATTTCATTTTGTATTTTTGATTCCTCAAAGACATGCTCTGTCAGATATTCTGGTGAGATACTCGTTGAGGCAGCAGAGGTGTAAAGTCCCATAGAGTTTCATTGCAGTTTATCCCTGTCAAAGACGATATGGTGAGAAAGGCCTAGACCTCTACTAAACACTTTTCTGGACTATAGGGACTGGAAAATGCCAAAGATTCTCCCACACATTGGATGCACAACATGTCTTTTTGGGTGGCTGGGCTCGTAGAAGACTGAAGTTGGCAAGGTGAAGGAGCAGAGCCTTCTTTAAAGTCCCCCCATGCTCTACAACATCAGTATAACATCTTCTTTAATTGGGGAATTTTCTGGAAATGTGGCCCCAATAGAGACT
>JAHTLZ010002505.1:1733-13767 GCA_023846285.1 Phrynocephalus versicolor
TGTGTGTGTGTGTGTGTGTGTGTGTGTGTGTGTGTGTGTGTGTGTGTGTGTGTGTGTGTACATGCACACACACGACTACACACATAACTAATAAAAGAGAAATTTACGAGATGCCAAGAGGACTGGCAGTATTGCACTTCAGAGAGCAGGGTTCTAACAAATCTCCTTTTACTGTCTTGCACGCATGACCACAGCCTTGTAAAAGACATAGGGCGTTTATACACGACCCCTAAACTCCGGGGCAAATGGCTCCCAGCTCCGGAGCTTAAAAATGTTTCCCCACCAGCTCTGGAGTTTATAGGAAATTAAGTGCGACCCCGCCCACCTAAGCGCGACCCAGCGCACTTTTCAAGTACCTGCTCTTGGGAGGTGAAAATTCCTTGATGCGGATGTGCCGGGCTCTCCTCGCTTCTTTTTTTTTTTTTTTTTTGCCTCCCGCCCCTTTAAGAGAAGGAATCTGGAAGTGACGGGGCTTGGAGCAGATTCCACCGGCACCGGGAGGTAAGCCTTTATTCTTTTGTCCCATTTTCCCTCCCTCCCCTCACGCAGACAGGAGCAAGGAAGTGCGGAGGGGTGGGGACGGAGGAACAGCAACGAACCCCCAAGATCTCTGGTCCAAATTTAAGGGGCCAGCAGATCTTAGGGGTCATGTGAAAAGGCCCATAGTGAGGGCAGGGGGAGCAAGAGGGGAGCAAGTGGAATAAGTTCTGCCATGGAAATTTGTTTTGAGTGACTTGACTAACATCGACGGTTCCTTGAAGAAGAAGATGTCAAATCATTCTCTGGCCAGCCCTTCCTTGCTAAACAGAACCAAAAAGTGGTAAGGAAGAAAGAAACGTGGAATAGCTATATAATAAGGAAAGATCACTTTCTATACCACCTTCCAAGTGTGATTTTAGTTTGCTCAGGGAACTCCAAAGGTGTGACAGAATTGCTGCATTTTTATATTTAATATTGCTTCCTGTTTTAAACAAGCGTGGGTGGGATGTGTAATTCTCCATTTTCATACTGAGACCTTTCAAATTCCTCAGTTCCTCATCATTTCCAAGCCAAAGAAGGGGACCAGGGCTCCACTTTCAATAGGAGGAATTACAATCAAAGCAGCAAATGGACAAAGTATGGAGCCCTGTGAATAATAGCCAGAAGGAAAGTGAATGGTTGACAGAAATCACAATAGACTCCACACCTGGGCTGGAAAATTTCTGTAACCTGTGTAGAAACACAGCAGGCCGGTGGAACAAAAGAATTACAAGCCATTGTTAATTTCACCTTGGAAGAACAGCAGAATAAGACTTTGAGTGAATCAGCAGTTCTACTCACCCGTTCAAGATCCTGCCTGAGGTGTGTGAAGAGCTTCAAGCGTCGGTACAGCACATCCTGCTCTTGCTGAGCCAAGTTGTCGACCTCGTCTGTTTTGAGTGCCATGAGGGGCTTGTTGTGATTGGCTTTCCTCTTCATCTTCCAGTACTGGTAGACAAAATCCACTAACCACTCCGTCATGTCGAGGTTCTCGGCCACCTCAGCGGGTTTCACAAGTTCGTAGAAATCTTCCTCCAACTGTTGAAGCTTCTGCTTCCTCAGGGTCATCTTCTCCAAGTCCAGCTTGCCCTGGTCGGCCTCCACCCGGGCTTCACCTGGCGGCTTAGTGGCCCCACTGCTGTGCTCCAGGCAGAACGACTTGAATTTCACTTCATCGTTCTCTGCTAATAGCGTCCGCATGTCCAGATTGTGTTCAAAGGCGCAGGTGACATGGAATGCTGTGATGCAGGAAGGCATGGAACACTAGAGTGGGTAGGAAAAACAGAATAAGGACCTCAGTAGGCAGCGCCTGGGAGCTGCTTCATTTAAGACCTTGTGAACTAGGCCCTCTTTACAAGAGGATCACAACGGGATCTATGCTGCTGTAATTAACGAGGAGCAAAATTTATTGAAGGGAAGGGGAAGGCACAGAAATAGAGATGGGCACAAAACTAATTGTTTTGTTTCATTTTTTGTTTTGTTCCATAATGAAATGAAAAATGAACTGCCCCCGCAAAGAAAAATGAAAACAAAACAAAATGAAATGAAAATTTTCTGTTAATTCCATTCCGTTTTCTATTTTTCCATAGGAATGCATGGAAGTAATGCATTCTTATGGGAAATCGCTTTAAAAACCTGTGCCACCCCCATGCACCTGATCAGGTGGAGGAATGGCGCAGGTTTTTAAACTTTGTTTTATGTGTTTCGGGGTGGGGGAAGCATGGGCTTTTAAAACTTTTATTAGTCGCTGAAGCAAGCACCGATCAGCTGGTGTGCGGGGCTTGCTTAAGGGAATAAAAAAAAGTTTACAATGCCTCCGCTTTTCCTCCCAACGTGCCTGATCAGGTGGGGGAAAGCACAGGCTTTTAAAACTTTTTTTTAGTCCCTGAAGCAAACCCCGTGTGCCAGCTGAACGGCACTTGCTTCAGAGACTAAGAAAAAGTTTTAAAAGCCTGTGCTCCTCCACCTCCCAAAACACATAAAACAAAGGTAAAAAACAAAAACACAAACACACAAAACACACACATAAAACATAACAAAAAATGAAACAAAGTGAAAATGAATTTTTTAAAAAAAAATTCAAGCAAAACGAAACAAAGATAAATGAAACAAAAAATGAAATGAAACAGCATTTTGGCATTTTGTGCCCATCTTTACACAGAAATGATGCAATGCCCACATCCCTTTGTTTTAAACTTGTTGATTTTTCTTGAAAAGTTGAAGGAATGCTACCACTATTTCACCCTCTGGGCTCTTAGAAAGAACCCCCCCCCTCTCTCCAGTATCTATCTATCTATCTATCTATCTATCTATCTATCTATCTATCTATCTATCTATCTATCTATCTATCTATCTATCTATCTATCTATCTATCTATCTATCTATCTAACTGTTTTCATTTCTGGAACAGCATTTTTCAAGGGGGTCTCTCTATGGCTTTGCCAAGAATAAATCACACTGAGCACAGCTGACCTCATGTCCAGTGATCAAACTCACCCAGTGTGAGCAGGAAGCACCGGCTGTGTTATTCGCTATGACCAGACAACATGCTTAACTCATCTACAGTTCTTGGCCTAGAGAAAACAATATGAATGCTCCACCTAGGAAGAGGTGGCTACCTGTGCTACATGGGGTGGACTTGTGAGATGCAGGTTTGTGATATATTCTTAAAACTGGCCCAGTGGTGAACAAGGACAGCACAGAGTGTTTTGCCGCCTGGGACAAGGACATGATGCCTCCCACATTCAGCTTCACTAACTGGACTGGTAAGTGAATTCCAGCACAGATAATGTGATAGAACCATAGAATCTTGAGGTTGGATCGGGCCTACATGGCCATCACGTCCAACCCCCTGCTCAAGGCAGGAATATAAATCAAAGGGTATCTGCCAGGTGGTTGTCTACATTTCTCTTGAATGCTTCCAGTGCTGGAGCACTCATCACCTCTCCAGGTAATACCAATGCTGTACTAATTTAATAGGAAGTGTCCCCTGATATTCAACTGAAAACAGGCTTCCTGTAATTGAGGTGCCATAAGTGCTTCACGACAGGCCAGACTCCTCAGGAAGAACAGTTGCACATTAGTGCTTCTATTACCCTCCCCCAAGCATCTTGTCTTCCTAATGACAGGGATGGTCAAAGCCAGAGAAAGAAGGCTTTGGGCACTGACCCTACTTTAGCTATCCAAATTATGCAGGGATTATGGGGATGCAAGTTTCCTAGCATGTTTCAAAGCTAAAGTGCATGCAAAGTATATCACGATTTTGGGACCTCAACTACCCAGGAGCTTTAGCCAAGAGATTATGCCAACAATTCCCGAATCCTATATTACTGGCTCCCTGGAGTCAAATTCCATCAGTCTGTATGAAATGTATCGTACAGACATTACAAGATGCTTGCATTTTTCATGTGTGAACCACCTCCTGTTCGAACAGTGGTTTTCAAAGGTGGATCCCCAGACCATGATTGTATTTTTAACTCCTGGCTATGCCAGCTGAATATTTTGGAAGCTGACATCCAACAAGGTCTGGAGACTCAAGCTTGGAAACCACATTATTGGAAACAGTAAAGCTGAGAAGCAATGAGGATAGCAGTACATCAAAGGAACATGAACTGAGACGCTTGTTTTTGTTTTTCATTCATTCATCCTCCAAGGTATTAATCAATTATTTTTCTATCTGGCTTGGCACACAATTAGAGGTACAATGAAAGCATGGCATAAAATAACAGAATATACCCTTCTTTAACCACATTACTACAATGTGACATTTACTGCCAAGAAATAGGCTTTAAAGAGCATTTCCCCACCTCTGAGCCTTTTGAACTTGTTTCCGCCCAGAGTGACCTCGCTGCCAGATGGGCGGTATAAAAATCCAATAAATAAATGAATAAATACATTTCCCTTGCCTGTCCCTACAAAATAGAGTACTGTAGGTACCACAGATTCCAAAGGCTGTGTTTGCTCTTTTGAAATACTCATGTGATGAAGGAATCATACATTACACTTATTTCCAGTCCATTTTAATGTTTAAATTGTGTTGGCTGACTTCAATCCATCCCACCTCCAAAGATGGATCATGAATTCAGGAATAAAGCTGCACTCTTGGGGGTAGTAGAAGTGCTTACAAAAACCTTTGAAAATGGTGGGTATTTATTACTATCTTCTCCGAGACAAACTATAGTCTCTAATGAGTACTAACATAAGAACATAAGAGCATACGAAGAGCCATGCTGGATCAGGCCAAAGGCCCATCTAGTCCAGCTTCCTGTATCTCACAGTGGCCCCACCAGATGCGTCTGGGAGCGCACTAGACTATATCTCTGACTCCTGATACCACTCTCCTGCATCTGGCCCTTGAAGTACCCCGGTTTTAAGCCTGGAGATTGCACATCTCCATCATGGTTTGTAATCTGTGGTGGACTTTTCCTCCAGGAATCTGTCCAATCCCCTTTTGAAGGCATCCAGGCCAGATGCCATCACCACATCCTGTGGCAGGGAGTTCCACAGACTAACAACGCGCTGGGTGAAAAAATATTTTCTTTTGTCTGTTCTTATTCTCCCAACCCTCAATTTGAGTGTATGTCCCCTAGTTCTGGTATTTTGTGAGAGGGAGAAGAGTGTCCCTCTATCCACTTTACTCAAGTCCTGCAATATTATATTACTAGAAAGAAAACAAAAAAAGTAACTCTGTGCTTCTCATGAGCCACAGCAGTCTAAAGTTTAAGCAAAGCAAAAGCAAAGTGGTCTGCTTATATACCACCCCATACCACTTCAAGTAGTCTCTGAGCGGTTTACAGTTTTTAATTACAGTATGCAGGCTACACATTAACACCCCCCCCCCAGCAAGATTAGCCTATTAAAGCTCACTGTAGTGGCTAGGTAAGCTATGAACAGTTATTTTAAGGAGAAATTTATAACAATTTTATTAACGCATTCTCTGGTTAATTTCTTCTGTCAGGCCTTCCTCCCCTAAGATGGCAAAAAACTAAAGCAACACTCCCTACTGACAATCACATGTTTCCTCTGTGAGTTATATGTCATCCACTATTGTTTCTTCCTGGATTTCCTCTGCTATTCATTAACTGTTTTTAATGGCTTCGAGTGTCAGGTAATTATTAAGCTATAACCTATACAAAAACGGTCTATCCCAGCTGCTAATGACCAGTTAAACTGCAATAAGGAGGGATTCCATAGGACTTACTGCTGTACTTACTGCATCCTACTGAATCGTTTACATAACAGGGATCTTATGGTTAAGAAGAGCACTGAATGCCTACATTAACACAAGGGGACACTTCCCGGAGAATAAGATATTTAAAATATTGCATATTCTCAGTTGAGTCTGAGGACAGACTGTTTTAGGGAAGAAGAAAACCAACGGCCGTAAAGGCACTTCTCTCCTCTGCTTTCTTCAAAATAACATCTGGCAAACAAAGCCCATGAGCAAATAAAACATTGGTACAAAGCATGTTCAGTTCCCCTCACTTACGTCATGTCCAATGTCTGGGATGAAATCTGGACTTCACAGAATTGTGGCTTAACCTATTATCCGGCACTCTGAGCCATTAAAGAACAGTTAGTTGTTAAGTAATTAAAAATTCCTTAGGTGTGTCTGGGGCAGACCTGGGATTAAACAAAAGAGTCACTGCTGCTACATCTAGTTTAGTGCTTGTACTATGAACTCTCACATAGGACAGAGGGACCACTACAGTGCTTCTGGGGGGTAGAAATTCTGAGATCATCCTGCCTGCCCTAGTGGTCCCATAAGGAACAATACCTCAGCCTTCCATCCTTCCGAGGTCAGTAAAATGAGTACCCAGCTTGCTGGGGGGCATTGTGTAGCCTGCACACTATAATTAAAACTGTAAACCGCCCAGAGACTACTTGAAGTTTTATGGGGCGGTATATAACCAGAACACTTTGCTTTGCTTTACATAGAGATGAACAGGTGACCTCTAAATGACAAATGCAACCAAGTACAATATTTTTCCATGTATAAGACTATAGTTATGTCAAAAATTGTTAGACCAAAAATTGAGGCTCATCTTATACATGGAAGTAAGCCAAGGAGAGAACCATGTAGTTGCAAAACTGTAAATCTGGGTTGGAAAATGAGGGTCGTTTTATACAAGCGTTATCTTATAGATGGGGAAAATACGGTTGTTAAAAACTACACCCAATACCAAGTGTCAACAAAGAGGAGGAATTCACAGAGAGGGAAACCCTGATGCACTGGCAGTCTAAACAATATGAATACTGATCAGCAGTGTAATGGTAAATATCAATATGCTGGTGCTCGCCACATCAGCTCTTATAACCATATACCCCACATAGGAAGAATCTAACTATATTAGTTGCCAAATCAAGGCATATTAACAAGTGAGGAGTAGTTCTTTTGTAAAGTGGATGGGTTTGAAAGGGCACTTCAAAACCAAATCACTCTCAAATCACTCAGCGTAACTACAGGGACAGCTTGTAACAACACACTGTTCCTTGGGAAAGTCATTCTCTCCTGTCTCCTATGAAGTTTGCTGTTCTTAAGCTCAAAGGGAAGAAAGAAACTTGGGGTGGGGGAGGGAAGAGAGATGGTGTCATTGCTTCTGATGCTCAGAAACTCCCAGAGCTTCAACCTTGTGACTCTATTGCACCACTGGTGTCATCTTTCTTTATTTTTGCTGGATGCCTGGTATGAAACTAGAATCATCACCTGAACTTAGAAAGTGGTGCTGGTCAGCTACAATGTGGAGCATAAAAATGCCAGGATTGCTGTCGTAAATCATACTGCATGCTGATGTTATAAAGCTTTTGTCAGCAGTAAACAACTTGGACTAAGTTTCTTGTCTAGTAGACAAAGCTGTAATTTTACTGTGTACCTAGCTATATGTATTTACACTGGAGGAAGATCTGTAGGTACTTTAAATTGAGTGGTTTGGGAAACTCTTGTGCTCAGTTATGCATGCAGCCAGCCACAGTACTGAGAATGAAAGTCAAGCAAGAAACTCTCTGGCTATTTATCTACTGAATTATCTACTGAAATAAATGAATCTGTCTTTTCCCTTCCTCTTTGCGCCAGAAACAGTATTAATGTCATTTTAAAACTGTTTACATCTTTTGCTAGAACAACAGCCTACACAGTGCCCTTTTATGCATGAGAGATTATCTGCGCTACCTTAGAGATAAAACAAAATAGAATGCAAGCCATCCTGGGTTTCCTCTGACAGATGGCAAGTAGCAGTTGTCAGGGACTCTGCCCAAATGCAAATAGGAAGTAATTAGCAAGCTGAGTTGATGGGTCAACAGCGGAGAGTACCTGCTAAGTAATAGCTACTAAAGAATGTTGCATAAAGTGATAACGAGGACAGTTTTATTGATGCATCTTATTTCCCCCCATTGCTAATAGAATGAAAGCATATAACAAGGCATTGGAGAGCTGAGGGAAAGGAAGAAGGAGCTGGAGACGGTGATAATGTTCATACATAACAACAGAAATACGATTAGTCCACAGATCTGATTATCCTAGGTTAGAACAAGCTTAGCTGAATTGCTTAGTCAAGAAGCTCAACAACAGAAGCACCACAAAGACACTTGCAAGAAGAGGAAACTGGGAGGTAATAAGCCAGAGAGGTTTGGATTCTTTGGACTTCCCTCTCAAAGGGGTATTTCTGTGTCAGACTACACCGATCAGCATTCGAAAGGGATTCATTAAATTAATCACTTGGGGTGGATTCCGATACCGCCATTTTGCAGATGGAACAATGGGTCCAGTAGAATCCGAAGGAAAGCAACCCCCCTGGTCCATGCAAAGTTTAGATTTATTTAGATTTAATAGCCCATGGAGCCATGTCAAGACTCAGAGCTTTAAAATACATTAAAACAGAACTCTGCCATATCTATAACACAATTTTCGCCAAGATGGCTCAAGAGAACTACCTTTAATAGGCAATATTTTAAAAGCCATTTTTGGAGGAATAGCTCTCTTGCTATAGCATAATTTGGACATCCCATACCTTCTTTTAAAGGTAAAAGAAGGTATGGGGTGGTGCATCAAGTAGTAACAGGGGATAGTAACAACTGGTTTGAGGGTACAGTAACTCCCTGCCTATGGTGGGGGTTAGGAACCCACCTGACCCACAATGACTGAAAATCCGTGATATGCGGATGCAGGTCGGATGGGGTGGGGGGGGTGCAGAGCACCACCGCTGCTTCCCCGGGCTGCTGGAAGATTTCTAAAAAAGCATTTCAGCAGCCCGTGCAAGCATGGTGCTTGATCTGATCCACCACGCTTGCTGCAGGTGCCATTCCTCCCCCAGCCAGCACCAATCAGCTGCTTGGCGCTGGCTTGGGGCCAGCACTCCCCTGCAATCTCCATTGAAATGCATTGGCTCAATGCATTTCAATGGAGAAATTTTTCCCCATTGGAATGCATTGGCTCAATGCATTCCAATGGGGAAAAATGTCCCCATTGAGATGCATTGAGCCAATGCATTTCAATAGAAATGGCCTGGGACTGGAAGGGATTTAAAAAGGGGCGCGCTGCTTCTCTGGAGTCACCGTGGAGGGAGGGGGAAGCGGCGCACCCCTTTTAAAATCCCTTCTAGTCATGGAGGCAGACTTATCTCCGTGACTGGAAAAGATTTTAAAAAGGGATGCACCTTTTCTCCAGAGCCCCCGTGGGGGAGCGGTGTTGGTGGTGGGGAAACTGTGTGCCCCTTTTAAAATCCCTTCCAGTCATAGAGGCAGACGTGCCTCCGTGACTGGAAGGCATTTAAAAAGGGGCACACTCCAACTGATTGAAGTTGGCGTGGGGAAATGAAGGTTTTTCTCCCTCATCCCAGCACTAATCAGCTGGAGCCCCAGCATATACTGCAGTTCCGCGATATAGTGGGACTGCAGTACATGAACCATGAAATGGTGGGGGTAAAGTTCAGCCTTTCAGTGGCTGTTAGCAAGACTGTGAATAGTCTCTTGATACTGCAAGTTTTCATAGCATTTTAAATATTTTAATATAGGAATTTGCATGAATTGGAAGAAAGGCAGGGGAGGGGGGAGGGAGGGAGAGAAAGAGATCGTGGTAAAAACCAGAGAAGATTGTGAAGATCTCCAGGAGGATCTCTCCAAACTGGGCGAATGGGCTGCCAAATGGCAAATGTATTTCAATGTAGGAAAATGTAAAGTAATGCATATTGGGGCAAAAAATAATAATAATCAAAACTTTATCTATCAGCTCATGGGCTCTGAGCTATCCGTGACAGATCAGGAAAGAGATCTTGGTGTGCTGGTGGACAGCTCAATGAAGGTGCCTGTGGCAGCGGTGAAGAAGGCCAATTCCATGCTAGGGATCATCAAAAAGGGAGTTGAAAATAAAACAGCCAACATTATAATGCCATTGTACAAAACAATAGTAAGGTCGCACCTGGAGTATTGCGTACTGTTCTGGTCACCACATCTTAAAAAAGACACAGTGGAACAGGAAAAGGCGCAGAAGAGAGCGACTAAAATGATTACTGGACTGGGGAACCTCCCTTATGAGAAAAGGCTAAAAAATTTGGGGCTCTTTAGTCTGGAAAAAAGGCACCTGAGGGGGGGATATGATTGAGACGTACACAATTATGCAGGGCATGAGTAAAGTGGAGAGAGAGAGAGAGAGAGAGAGAGAGAGAGAGAGAGAGAGAGAGAAAGAGAGAGATTAAATATAATATTCTACAACTAGGCATCTCATGTGACCTTTTTGGGATGTGCAATTGAAACTTTCTCAGAAATACCGTGAGTTGTGTGATCTTCTGTTATCCTGCCATCCGTTGGCTGCAAGCAGATCTCACAATAGAATCATAGAATCACAGAATCATAGAGTTGGAAGAGACCTCATGGGCCATCTAGTCCAACCCCCTGCCAAGCAGGAACCCCTTCACAATATTTCCAACAGATGGCCATCCAGCCTCTGCTTAAAGACCGTCAAAGAAGGAGACTCTACCACCCTCCGTGGCAGCATATTCCACTGCCGAACAGCTCTAACTGTCATGAAGTTCTTCCGAATGTTCAAATGGAATCTCTTTTCCTGTAGTTTGAAACCATTGCCCCGAGTCCTAGTCTCTGAAGCCATGGAAAACAAACCTGTTCCCTCTTCAATATGACATCCTTTCAAATATTTAAACATAGCTATCATATCCCCTCTCAGTCTTCTTTTTGAAAGAAGACTGAGAAAGAAATAATACTAGTTCTGGCAGTGGATGAAGACTAGGTTCCAAAGGGAACAGCACAAGCTGACAAATTATGCTATCAAAGACTCAACGCTAAGTGTTACAATAACAGAAGATTTACAGCTAGCAATAGAAATAAATTCCCTAACAAAATAAGGTAGCAAGAAATCCCTTACAGACTATATCTACACAGAATACGTCTGACTGTGGCCAATGACATTTTATAGCCAACTGAATATCTCAAGTACTGTACTTGCAGATGTTCTAGTAAAAACATTCTTTACACAGGAGCGTGGACAAGCTACTCTTTTGGACTATGACCCTGAATCTCTTGACATCAATGTGTTGTACATGCTGAGTGGAGGATTCTGAGTGGAGCAATTGCCATTAAGACAGAATATTTCCATCTGGCAAGATAAGGAGGCAGATCCACCCAGAAAACCATGGGAAATGGAGCTGAAGCAAAGTTAAAGAGAATGAAAGAAAATGTGGCTTTCCTTTTTGAGCCTAAAAATGCTTTAAAATATCTCCCTTGAAAAGTCACAAGTAGGGATGGGCATGAAACGAAATACAAAATGCTGATTCATCAGTTCATTACATAACGAAACGAAACAAACCAAAACAAGCAGCGTTTCATTAGTAACAAAATGAACCAGCACTTTTAGTTTAAAACAAACAGATTCATTTCTGTGTAAAACGGCTCCCCTGTGTCCTAGAGGCACCAAATTTGTTATGAAGCTTCCTTGGACGCTCCCATTTAAGCCCTCCCAATTTGGAGAAATTTGGGGTTCATGGGGATGAGTTATTCAACCTCAAAGGGGCTGCCGCCAGAAAAAACTTTTAAGAATTGTAATGCTATGGACTTGAAAATAGTTATCCCAGGCAGCTAGCAGTGTGGAAATTACAGTGGAGCTTCCTCAAGCTCTGCCCTTGAAGCACCCCCAATTTGGAGGGGTTTGGGGTACAGGGAACAGTTATTGAGCTCCAAGGGGGCTGCAGGGGGATTTAATTGAAGGAGTGAGGATCGGTGCACTGAGGGGAAGCTGCCAATTAACTCTTAAATTGGTAAAGTGCGTGGGACACACTCCTTCCATTAAACATAAGCACCCACCACTTCCTTTGGAGCTTAGTATCTCTGCCCCCAGAAACCCTAACATTTCCAAACTTCAAGGGATCCCCTAAAATCGCTTGGGGAAGAGAAGCCTGCCATTCGCATGCCTGGGATCTGTAATTTTCCATATTTTAAAAATTGAATCGGGGGGGGGGGGGGGGACAAATAGAAATGAAATGAATCTTAATTTTTCTGTTTCATGCCCATC
>JAHTLZ010002506.1:4263-25857 GCA_023846285.1 Phrynocephalus versicolor
ATTCTCAACAAATCCTAATGCTGCAGAAGTTTAAATTTCTAGGAGAAAATGCTGGCCTTTTTCTGGGATTAAAAATAACAGCTGGCTCTTTTTAGGAAAATATATGACTTGTAGAATACATAAAATGAGGTGATCAAGGTTTTAAAAATGCAGTGTTTTAATTTTCCATGTTTTTAATTTATACTACATAAATGAATGTAATACAGTATTACAATTTACAGGTAAATAATACATATGGGTGAACTCTCAACTGCTATGCAATTAGACTTTCTAAAAAGCGTCTATTTGGCTGGTACTGTTAGAGCATTAAAGATAAAAGTTTTTCAGCTTGCAATTAGGGGAAGCAAGTCCATCTGTGGACAGAAGCAAGCAGGGTTAATTGTCCTTGAAGGGAAACGAAGTGTCCAAGGACACAGAAGCGTAGCCTAGAAGTGGAGATGTCATGTGATATTAAGGTGCAAAGATGATTGGTGGTAAAACCTATATATACTGTATGGCAGGGATGTCCAAAGTTCCGCCCTCCAGATGTTTCGGACCACAACTCCCACAGTCCTTTGCCATTGGAAATACAGGCTTGGAATTCTGGGAGTTGTGGTCCAAAAGATCAGCAGGGTTGAAGTTTGGACATGCCTGCTGTATGGGGTACAGCAGGTTCTTGGTGATGGCTGGAAATGATGTATTATGATGATGGCTGACACTGATGATGGTTGACACTGGTGATGTATGCTGCTGCTGTTAATAATGAAGAAATGGTGGCTGATGTACTCAGTGGAAAAGGTGTTGCTAATGGACTGTAAATACTGCAAATAGACTACGCAAAACCCAGCAACTAGTCTGTATTGATTTTCTCTAACCTGGACATCACTGCTTACTCTGCTATGCATGCATTGAGCTCCTTGACAGGTACAAATAGAGAATTTTAAAAACTAGAGCTGTTTAGTAGTGGAATATGCTGCCATAGAGAGTGGTGGGGTCTCCTTCTTTGGAGGTTTTCAAGCAGAGGCTGAATGGCCATCTGTCGGGAGTCCTGTGATGGGGGTTTCTGCATGGCAGGGGTTTGGACTGGATGGCCCTCGAGGTTTCTTCCAACTCTGTGATTCTATGATGGGCACTGAAGAAGGCTGTTGCAGACGTGTATATGTGTGTATGTATGAGAATGCATGAGTAAGTGAGGCCTGAGCAATCCTGTTGGGAAGCACATGGCAGCAACTGAATGTTACATCAGGGCATGGCAATGTCTGTGGCTCACAGATGGCTCCCAACATAGGTGCTGAAAACTATTTTGCTCCTTAGGCCAAAAAAGTTCCCACCCCTCAATTTTCCTTAGTCTAATTATAGGGGTAGTATGTTTTTGTTACTCTTGAGGTGAGGTGAGGTTTGGACCTAGCGCCTGGTTCAATATGCTTGATAAGAACCATAAAAACATAAGCTACACACGGTGAACTTTTGCTACTTTATTTTCTCTTTTTCATAATTTTGCATTTAGTAACTTTGAATGAATATATTATGTACAAAAGTTTAGTAAAGTTATGAATTTATTTTTGGAGGGGCGGTCCCAACATCTTTCAGCACATTGACTGAGGACTCTATGAGTTAGAATCTTAAAAAGTAACTTTTCTAGACTCTGTATTCTCGAAGCCTTTCATGGCCAGGATCTGATAGTTGTTGTGAGTTTTTCAGGCTGTTTGGGACGTGTTTTGGAAGTTTTCTTCCTGACATTTCACCAGACTCTGTGGCCGGCATCTTCGCAGTGCAAAGAGTTCAGGGAGCCCCAGAGCACGATATAAAATCCCACCTATAAGTAGGACTTGTATTCTTAATAATAATAGAACATGGACTTATCTATAGGTGGGACTTTCATGTACCCTAGACTTTTGTCCACCTAACAAGCCTATTCAGATCATGGTCCACCTAAGGAGCCTATTCAGGCCTTTGTACAACTTATGAGCCTATTCAGACCAGGGTGATGTGAAATCAAGGTGAACTATAAAATGGAGGACTGACAAAGTTGCTTGGATGAGTAGTGAAACATTTCAATCTCTCAAGAAAAGAAGTCCATGACAACTTCCAGATAAACTCAATTGGATGACTGGGAATCTTCACAGACATTTTGTGTACAATGTGTTCAATGCCACTAGTTGAGGGGATGGCCTTTTGTCCTGGGAAATTAGGGTCGGAACCAGATATTAGGAATAAAATATACATGGAAAAGTGCTTCTTAGTTCTGATTCCCATTTCTTTCTCATTTTTAACTTCTTGGATCCTGCCTCCTCTCTGGCTCATTATTTCGGTTGCTACACTGAAGCTCTTACAGAAATGGAAATGCACCACATCAAGACTTTGGCTCTTTTTCGCCTATTCAAGGGCTCCTATTAACATGAATGCTCAAAGATGTCTCCTGTCGTGTCTCCTTATGAATGCCAGGTCGGTCCATAATAAGATCCCCGTCATTTACGACGCCATCAGTGACGGGAGGGCCGAACTGGCCTGTATCACAGAGACCTGGGTGGGCACAGACGGGGGAGCTTCGCTCACCCAGCTGTGCCCGCCTGGGTTTCTGGTTCAGGGAGTGGTTAGGTTGGAGTGTCAGAAGGGGGGAGGGGGTCGCCATTGTCTACAGGGACTGTCTTCATGTGACCAGGGCCTCGACATTGGTTAGTCTGGGGTTAGAATGCCTTCACCTGTTGGTAGATCCGCAGGATAGATTTGGCATTGTGCTGGGCTACCGTGCTCCCCGCAACCCAGCACAATCCCTTCCAGAGCTCTCGGAGTTCATCGCGGTGGTGCTGTTGAGGTCCCCACGGCTTTTGGGCGTTGGGGACTTCAATGTACATGCCGGCGGTGAACTGTCTGGTGCGGCTCTGGAATTCATGGAGTCCATGGCCTCCATGAGCCTATCCCAGCATATTTCTTGCCTTACCCACAGGTCTGGGCATACCCTTGACCTGGTATTTACCTCCATGTTGGGGGATTTTAATCTGGAGGTGGGGGATATACTCTCTCTACCTGTGTCATGGTCAGATCACCACCTGTTGTCCTTCTCCCTGTCAATCGCCCCCCCGCGGGGACCATTGGTCCCTTGTATGGGCCTGCCCTCGAAGGCTTCTGGACCCCACTCGGTTCCGTGATGCCTTCGGGGAGCTTTCTGATGGGCTGGCTGATGATTCGGCCGAGGCTGCGGACGATCAATGGTTTGAAACAGCCACCCGTGCCATCGACCGAATCGCCCCCAAGCGCCTCCTCCGCGGCAGAGCTCGACCTTCGCCGTGGTTCACGGTGGAGTTGAAAGTGATGAAGCAGGAGCGGAGGAGGCTGGAGAGCAGCTGGAGACGGAGACGGACGGTTACCAATAAGACTGCAGTCATCATCCAGACTAGGCACTACTCCTGGGCGATCAGGGAGGCTAAAACATCTTATTACTCCCTGAGAATTGGTGAGGCCTTGAACTGCCAGGCGGAACTTTTCCGAATGGTCCGAGACCTCACCAATCCTAGTCTGGCCAGGCCTCCTCCTACTGATTTCAGTAGTGAGAATTTCACAGTCTATTTTAGATCTAAAATAGAGGCCATCCGGGCCGGCTTCAAACCCGGTTGCACTAGCCCTTCCCCACCATCCCCTGTTGCTGCACCCCCTCGATCTCCTCGATTGGTTGAATTTGGGCCTGTTTCCTCTTCAGAGGCCTCCAGGGATATTGCCCATTGCCAACCCGCGACCACCCCCTTCGACCCCTGCCCATCATGGCTCATAAAAGCTGCCGGGGGGAGTATGCCCAAATGGGCTTCTGTCATTGCCACCGCCTCCTTCAGCGAGGGTTTTTTTCCCTCTTGCTTGAAGAAGATGACTGATAAAGCCCATTCTAAAAAAGCCGGGCATGGCGTCGGAGCAATTGGCGAACTATCATTCGATTTCCAACGTCCCCTTCATGGGCAAGGTAATCGAGAGGGTGGACGCAATTCGGATTCAATCCTTTCTGGAGGAACAGCGTTGCCTTGATCCTTGCCAGTCTGGTTTCAGGCCTGGCCAGGGGACTCAGACAGCTCTGGTCACGCTGCAAGATGACCTAATCTGGGCGGCCGACAGGGGTTGCTCTACCCTGTTGGTCTTCCTGGATTTGTCAGCGGCCTTCGATACCGTCGACCATGGTATCCTACTGGACTGGCTCTCTGAGGTAGGTATCGGAGGCACTGTTCGCAGTTGGCTGCGGTCCTTCTTGGAGGGTCGGCTCCAGTATGTGCAGCATGGTGGAGAGTTGTCGGCCCCGTGGAGACTCCCATGTGGGGTTCCGCAGGGCTCGTCTCTCTCCCCCATGCTGTTCAACATCTATGTAAGACCGCTGGCTGGGGTCATTCGGAGATTTGAAGTCTGCTGTCATCAGTACGCTGATGACACCCACCTCTATCTCTCCTTTTCCATCTCTGCAGTGGAAGCTGTCCGGACCCTCGACCAGTGCCTGGAGGCGGTCATGGCTTGGACCAGGGCCAACAGGCTCAAACTCAACCCCGAGAAGACCGAGGTGATGTTCTTTGGGAGTTCTCCGTCTGGGTACGGAGGCCCTCTTCCCAGTTTGGAGGGTGTTTCCCTCCAGCTGGCGGACAGGGTTCCGAATCTGGGCCTGGTTCTGGATCCGGCGCTATCCTTGGAAGCCCAGGTGGCTGCCGTGACCCGAACCGCCTTTTACCACCTTCGCCAAATAGCCCAGATCCACCCATAACTAGATGGTGACTCTCTGAGAACAGTAGTGCAAGCACTGGTGATCTCGAGGTTGGACTAATGCAACACCCTCTACATGGGGTTGCCCTTGACTCTCCTCCGGCGCTTGCAACTGGTACAAAATGCAGCGGCCAGACTGGTGGTAGGTGCGTGTCGCTATGACCACATCACCCCAGTCTTAGCCCGCCTGCATTGGTTACCCGTTGCATCCCGGATCAGATTCAAGATCCTGGTTTTAGTTTATAAAACCCTCCATGGCTTGGGCCCGGACTACCTGGCAGAGCGGATCACCCAGCGATCAACTTCGGCCCAACCAGTTCGGCAGTCGCGAGCGCACTCGCTTCAGGTCGTTACCCCCCGAGAGGCCCAAAAAACTTTGACCCATAACCAGGCCTTCTCAGTGGCTGCTCCTTCACTGTGGAACAGCCTCCCCAGCGATGTGCACTCTGCAGAGTCCCTGCTGGCCTTTCACACAGCACTGAAAACCATTCTGTGTCTGTTGTCTGTAATTTTGCTGACTAGCTCAGCCTACTGTAAGCCGCCCAGAGTTCCCTTGGGAAGATGGGTGGGGTATAAATTCAATAATAAATAGATTTCATATACTGAAAAGACATTCTGTAGGGCTTTATGAAAAATCTGTGAGTGTCCTATATGCTTCAGTAGACAAGGCAAACTTGTTTTTATGATACTGACAGGCTCTATGTGAAGCCAGTGATTAGATTTTTTTTTCTGGAATGATGTTAGCAGAAAATCAGAAAATTCCATAGGTTCCACAGAGTAAATAATAGAATTTTCCTTGATAAAGACTAGAAGGGAGCTAAGAATGTTTAATACTTAGGGGGGAAATTACTGAAAAAGTAGGGAATGCGAGTGAGAAAGAAAGAGTGATGCATGAAAAATGGGCAATGAGTCCTTGAAGAGTCCATTTTTTCATACAAAAGTCACTAGCAGTGGTTTTCAGGAATTCAAAGATATAGTAAATGCATGCATTAAAATTGCCTTGCCATTTAGCAATTGACTCATAGGATTTCTTAGGGAAAACACTGGGAGAGATTTAAAAATAAAAATAACTGGCCTTAAGATTGAAAAAAATACTGCCCTTGATATTTAAAGAACAATAAATAAATACATTCAACTTTTCAAAGGCTTCTGGCAATTGGATTTCATTTTTCTTTTTTCTTTTCTTTTTGCTGAGGGTAGTGGTAGATAAAACCACTGTGTAATTTTATAAATAGTTTCAGGATATATTGATAATAAATCCAGGCTATAATAATATATACAAATGAATAAAAATAGATCTTGTCCCTTGCCTTTTCCTTACAAGTTACAGCATATGAGCATCCAATGAAATGCAAAGTGCCTTTTAAAAAGAGAACATTTTAAAAACAGATCAGAGCCACCATGTTGGTTCAACAGTAGAGATTGGCACGAAACGAATTTTTTTCTGTTCCATTATCCGTTATTCGTTCTCTTACGTAACAGAATGAATAACGACTGTGGCGAAAGATTAGGAATGAAACAAACAGAACCAAGAAAATTATTTCCGTTACTGTTCTTTTCGTTAATGGCAGCGCACGATGAATGACCTACCTGGTGCTGGCCTTCCTGGTCCAGTCTTCCTGGCTTCAGGGACCCCCAGGAGCAAATAAAAGATGGCCCGCACTACAGCTGTAGTGCAGGCCACATGGTCAGCAGTAAAAATAAAAATAAAAAATAAAGCAAAAAAATAAAAAAATAAAAAAGGAGTGCTGACCCAGTCCCAGTGGAGGCCGGGTCAGCACCCTAAACTAAAGAAAAAAATATTTAAAAACCCAGTGCCGACCAGGCCCAGGCAGCGGCGATTGGCCGAGACAAGGCCACGGTCTTGCCTCCGCACATGTAGGAGAGATTGCGGATCGATCTCTGCCGCTGCCGTGGGATGACAACCGGGCGGCTGTCATTCCCCAGTGGTGGCGATTGGCCGAGTCAGGGCCGCGGTCTCGCCTCCGCACGTGGAGGTGAGATCGCGGATCGATCTCCACCACCACTGTGGGATGACAGCCGCCCGGCTGTCATCCCCTGGTGGTGGCGATCGGCTGAGTCAGGGCCGCAGTCTCCCCTCTGTATGCAGAGGTGAACTTGTGGCTCGATCTCGGCCACTGGAGGAAGGCAGCCAGGAGGCTGTCATCCAACCATGGCGGAGATCTGACCAGGGGTCTCTTTAAAGGGATCTTCCCTATGGCGGATGACAGTGCGCCCAGCACTGTTATCCACCATGGGGAAGAAGAAGGCACCCCATTCTGAACAACAAAAAACGAAATGAAGTTTTTTAAAAAATCGTTTCTTGACAACAAAAATGAAGGGAGATAGGCCACAAAACAGAACGGAAACGAAACACCATTTTTTCGTTTTGTGCCCATCTCTATTCAACAGCATTTGTTCTGATTAGAAAGGCTCTTCTTCTGTCTGTTCCCCAAGTTGTTCTTTCTTGCCTTCAGTGTATTTCTTGCATCTGAGAATGCTATCTTTCCCTAAAAGGCTGCTTTAAACAGGAAACTATTCAGCAACATTATTGCAGCACCTTGTTTGTTTTATTCGTAGGCCGTCTTTCTCCCAATAAGGGGCCTAAGGTAACTCACAATATCAAAAGAATGGAATTAAAAATATAAAAGGTTAAACATAAAAAACAAACTATATGCTAATTAAAATATAAAAGAATACTTAAAAGCAGTTAAGCATTGAAAATTATCTTAACCTAAAAATGGCATTCAAGGACTCAATTGTGGTTAATAAATACCTATTTGACAAGGTAGGTCTTCAGCAGTGAGCTTTCTAAAATATTATCCAACTTTCTGAAAGCAATGAGCAAGGTAAGTCTTGGAACTCATATCAAGAGTAGCTTTTAGAGATGGGCACAAAATGAAAAATGAAACTGTTTCATTGTTTTGTTAGGTAACAAATTACTTTGTTACCTAACAAAATGGTAGGACGTATTTCATTTTGTTTTGTCACAAAACACCCCCCCCAAGAACGAAACAATTTCTTCTAGAGGAATCAATGGCAGGGGAGCTCAAGCTCTTTCCTGTAAGCCCCTGGAAATTTGGAAAGGTTTCGGGGGTCAGGGGGCTGAGTTATGAAGCTCCAAAGGAGATGACCCTAGGAAAAAATATTTCTAATTGAGCAAGAAGCTGATAATACCCCCCCCCCCGGTGGGTGAGCAATTGGAGGCTTCTCGCTCAATTAGAAAGATTTCCCCCCCTAGGGGCACCCCCTTTGGAGCTTAATAACAGCCCCCTGACTCCCAATCTTGCTCCCCTGCCATTTTGGTCCTTTAGGACCCATGGGAGCATAGCGTTTTGTTTCATTTTGTTTCACATCATACCAAAACTACTTTAAAACTTCATTACAAGTGAAATGAAATGAAACTACTACAGAAATGAAATGAAACACTATTTTTACGTTTTGTGCCCATCACTAATAGCTTTCTGTGGCTACTTGGATCTCTTTGAGAAAGCAACTAGTTAAATAAGAAAATGTTTAAAAAATACAAGGTAGACGAGGTAAATGTTTTGCTGAAAGTACGACAGACTGAAGAAATAGAATATGCACTGTTTGTACAAAGAGAAGTATAAAAGCAGTTGTGATGAAATGTGAGGAATGGGCCAGGCATCAAAATGACACATTTTATGTCACAAGTTTCTGATTTGACAGCAGGTTTCCCTAGAGAAATGCCAAAAAGATTTTAGGATAACTTTCCACAGTGGCATGTTAAAAAAAAAATAATTTGCCAGACAGTGATTTCAGATCAGACAACCACCAAATATTAATGCTCAAAATGTGGTAGTTGAGATATGAGCCAGATAATTTACAGTGTACGCATTAAAGGTGCTCCTGCTTGAAAATGGTTTAGGACCTCAATACCTGTCAGCTCCTCCCACAAAGTGCCCTCGGAAGAAGATTACAAGAAATGGAGCTTTCTCTGTGGAGCTGACTCTCCCCCAAAGATGTTCCTTCCCACCCTTACTGGGAGTTTAAAATTTGGCTTTGAGCAAGCTTTCACTGGTCTATGATTTCTTCTTGGCACCTTATATATATTCTCTTACCATTCTACATTAATCCCACCTCTGTCTCGATTGTTTCTAATAATGGCTATTGTGATTGGTGATTTGTTGCATCTTGGTTTAGTGTTTTTAACTTAATTATGATTCTTATTTTCAGTTTTTGGATTTTGTATAATTTATGTTATTTTGTTTGTTTTATATTGTTTATTGTTTATGATGCTTTTAATCTATAAACTGTTCAGATAGCTATTTGCTAGATGGGTGATACAGAAGTTCAACAAACAGACAAACAAACACCAGGTTATCACTTATGAAAAAGAGTTATTCAACAGAAAGAGAGAGATTAGCATACCAAAAGTTTCTCATTTAAATTTTTTAAAAAAATTGAAAAGAGAAATGTTAGAGGAAGGTGCCATTTGTCAGCTCTAGGTGTGTTCATGTATGTGAGTGTGTGTGCACACCCATTCAACACAGGTGAGTCTGTTTACCATTTCCTTAGTGGGTCACCATTTTTCTGCTTCTGGCAGAGATGGCAGAGATGTAGTGCACTCTATACGGGGCTGCTGATAGAAAGTCTCAGGAAACCTCAACAGGTCCAAAATGCAGCAGCCAGATTGCTGACTGCGATGGGTTACAGAGATTACATTACACTCCTGCTAAAGCAGCTCCACTGTCTGCCAATTAGCTACTGGGCACAATTCAAGGTGCTGACCTTAACCTACAAAGCACAAAACAGCCTGGGTCCAAGCTATCTCAAAGATTGAATCTCGCAGTATGAACTGGCTCAGGTGCTAAGGTCATAAGGAGAGGCCTATCTCTCCATCTCAATACTTTCACAGGTGCATCTTATGAGAACACATGAAAGGGCCTTCTCTGTTGCTGCTCCCAGACTTTGGAACTCCCTCCCACTGGAGGCCAGGACTACACCATCTCTGCTCTCTTTCCAGAAGTAGGCAAATACTTTTCTCTTCAGGTAAGCTTTTCCTGAATGGTGGATTACTTATTATGTGACTTTTAGATGGATTACCATGCATTACACACCAGTGTTTCCATGTTAGCTTCCATTCCTCATAATGTATTTTTTTCTTTTTGTGTGTTCTTGGTAGCTTAATGTTATCTTTTGAGGTTCTAAGATGTCTCTTCTAATTCCCTGTTCTTAACTTCAATATGTTTTGAAAGTTCTGGGCTATATATTGTCCCTCATTATTGTAAGCCATCTTGGGTCCTTTTCCAAGGAGAAAGTTGGGGTAAAAATATTCGAAATAAATAAATAAAATAAATGTTGGTAATACCTTGTATCCAAAACACATTGCCATGAAAATAGCATCATTCTAGTCCTTTATACCTATTATTTATTTATTTATATATTTATTTATTTATTTATTTATTTATTTATTTATTTATTTATTTACCACTCCATCTAGGTACATGGTTACTCCGGGAGGTTTACAAAACTGAACAGAAATCAAATCCATAATTGTTTTGTATGTACAAAACGAAACAAAACAACTGGGCCTCCAAAACTACCTTGCCATGCTATTCTTTCCTAAGGAACAGCTGCTCCCCTACCAAGAGAGGAAGCTATGGCAACAGAGAGATGCTTGCCCTGCTCTCAAGAAGGGAACACAAACAAGGCATTTATTGCCAGTTATTGTAAAAGCCATTAGACACCCCGCCTGCCTTCCACTTGAAACTTACCAGTATGCCTCTGCTTTCATTTGGTAACCTCTAAAAGTAAGTGTGCACAATTACGGACAAAATATTTCAAAAAGGTCTTGTTACTTCATTTTACCACAAGAAAAGAAAAGAAAAGAAAAGCATAGAAAAGAAAGGAAAAGAAGAAAAGAAAAGAAAAGAAGAGAAAAGAAAAGAGTGATGGCTTTTGTGGCACCTTCAGTATTAACAGTGCTGTTCTAAACATGCCTGAAGTCAGTCCCACAAAGTTCAAAGGGATTTGTTCAAAATAAATAGATAGAAAACTGCAGCCTGAACGTAGTATTTTGACACGAATGGATTTCAAGTCAGATATTGTTTCACAGAACATCCTAGTATCTCATCTAGTTGAGATACATTCTAATATTTTATTTGTTGCCAGTCAAAAGTTCCTTAAATTGTTGAATAAAGATTATTAAAAAAAAGTTCCTGAACTTTTAGGGAAGACACTAACTGCCCATACTTCCAGCTTTCGCATGTTGTGACAACACCCTGGACTCAGGAGAAATACATATGTAAATTATCAGCCAATCCCAGCAGGAGGGCGGGGGATTGTATGTATGGTATAAAAAGGGTGGAGCCTGGTCTGGGAGTTGAGAGTTGAGAGCTGAGAGAGCACAGCTCTTTTAGAGTTCAGACAGGCAGGTTAGGTGTGAGGGCCTTACTATTTAATGTTTATTAAAGACAGGGAGGCTTGAAGATTTGATTTAATCTATTTTATGATTAAGGCAATGCATACCAACTTCAATCATTGTTGTATTTATTTATTTTCTCAATAAACATCATTATTATTTTTATATTATACATCTGAGTCTGTCCCAGTTCATAAGGTGTTGATTTAAAAGGTAGCAGCATTACCAAGAGGATCCTGAGAAGATTAATAACTTGATTCTTTACACTTCACATTTTCATCACAATTACATGTTTAAAAGGGAGGTGTCGTCACACATGTCACCACTGTTTAGGCAGGGTTTCATCTAGGTCATGATCCTGTACTCATACAGAGGCTGAGTAGGTTTTCTCAGTGGCTCCTGCCAGCCTGTGGAATTCCAGACCATGGGACACTAGGCTGGTGGCCTCTTTGTTGTCCTTCTGCCAGTAACCAAAGATTTTTCTATTCAAGCAGTCTTACTGTCTGGATGACTGAAGTGGTCCCACTCCTCCATTTTAAATATATATATTTTAAAAGGGGTTTTAAAAATTACATTATTTTATTCTTTTCTAAAATGCTTGTTTTCATTTATCTTATTATTAGCCACCCTGTGTCCCATTTCATCTAGAGACATCAAAGTTACAGCCAGGATTCCCCTGACTATCCTCTACAATCTGTTCAATATTGGTGAAGATTAGGGTTTTGGACATCTGGGTTATACATACACACACCAAGAAACATACCCAGGGAAGTCTCTCAGGAACCTAGAGGAACCAAAATTGCAGAGAAGATTGCTCTCATTCTCCTCTACAATCCCTCCAAGTTTGGTGAAGATTGGGTTTTCCCCTAGTCAGCTACTAAAAGGTACTCTATTGGGGGACCCATCTTGTCGATGTGTAACTTGGATGTCTGAAACTCACTCTTCACCAAACATGGAGGGATTGCAGGGGAGAGGCAAGGAAATATTCTATCAAATTTTGGCATCTCTGGGTGACTGTGCGGCACTTTACCGGGGAAGCCTAGTTAGGGTTGCATAGCTCAGACATCTGAACCCAAACTTCACCAAACTTGCATTGCTTGTAGAGGAGAGTTGGGGATGCATCTGTAGAATTCTGTTATCTCTAGCTGCATGGTGGATATTTTATAAAGTTTTAAAGGCAAAAACCCCAAAATCAATGGATCTGTCAATTCATCAGAAACTTGTTATTTGTGAATCATCAACAGTGACGAATACACACGCCCAAGTGATCACAATATTTCTGCTATGTGCCCATCTCAATTACGTAATATTCTTTATGTCCACGTGGGTGGAAGATATAATGATATGGGGCAGGCAGGGTTGGCAAATGCAAAAAGTGCCCCCAAAATGAGGTCATAATGCACACGGCAGAGACACATGAGGAAAAGAGGTTTTTAGTGGACCAATGAGAGAATATCTGATGGTTACTGAGCTACCTAAAGGGCTGCATCCCCCGCCCCCATATAAGACTGCCTGGTTTCTGAGACCGCAGTTCCCCTCCTACAGCCCAGTCAATTTCCCTGGGTCTCTGCATAAAAATGCATGGCCTTCACACCCCTGGCAAGTCCAGCAGTTATAAAACAGCTATAGCACTTAACAGGTGCCCAGAAGGGTGGAGCAGCGTGAGGAAGCGATGGAGCTCATCATGGGAAGAGGGAGCTGGGTCTTTGCCATCCTTGGCAATCTGCTGCAGGGCTAGCCCTGGTAGGACTTTCTGAGAAAGGCTGGAGTGCAGCGTTGTTCCCCCCTCCTCTTCCCATGGCTTTCTTTATTCCCATCAGGCTTTCAGCGACACTGAACAAAGACATGAAGATCATTATAACTTCACTGTGAGCCTTTCAAAACTTGCTTTTGAAACCAAAGAAAAGGAAAGAAGAAGAAAATTCCACACTCAAATTCTGCTGCCGATTTCTTTATAGACCGACACTTGCGAGAGAGTCACAGAAGAGTGGCAAAACATAGGTACTGTATGCAGAGATTCTAGGTTCAGCTCCTTTTGCATTTCCCTCCTCAAAAAGGACAGAGCTGAGGAAGCTCCAGGCTCTACAGGGAATCTTACTGTGAATATAACAAAATAAAGGATAACACTAGTATAAATGAGACCACATTTCTGATTCAGAATACGGAGCCTGCATACGTTGAACTCTCTCTCTCTCTCATAAGAACATAAGAACATAAGAAGAGCCATGCTGGATCAGGCCAAAGGCCCATCTAGTCCAGCTTCCTGTATCTCACAGCGGCCACACCAGATGCGTTTGGGAGCGCATGAGACTAGATATCTGTCTCCTGATACCACTCCCTTACATCTGGCCCTTGAAGTACCCTGGTTTCTCCATCATGGTTTGTAACCTGTGATGGACTTTTACTCCAGGAATCTGTCCAATCCCCTTTTGAAGGCATCCAGGCCAGATGACATCACCACATCCTGTGGCAGGGAGTTCCATAGACTTACAACGCGCTGGGTGAAAAAATATTTTCTTTTGTCAGTTCTTACTCTCCCAGCCCTCAATTTGAGTGTATGTCCCCTAGTTCTGGTATTTTGGGAGAGAGAGAAGAGCTTCCCTCTATCCACTTTACTCATACCCTGCATTATTTTATATGTCTCAATCATATCCCCCCTCAAGCGCTTTTTTTCCAGACTAAAGAGCCCCAAATGTTTTAGCCTTTCTTTATAAGGGAGGTGCCCCAGCCCAGTAATCATTTTAGTCACTCTCTTCTGCACCTTTTCCAGTTCCACTATGTCTTTCTTGAGATGCGGTGACCAGAATTGTACACAATACTCCAGGTGGGCCCTTACTATTGTTTTGTATAATGGCATTATAATGTTGGCTGTTTTATTTTCAATCCCCTTTTTGATAATCCCTAGCATGGAACTGGCCTTCTTCACTGCTGCCACACATTGGGGAGACACCTTCATGGAGCTGTCCACCAACACACCAAGATCTCTTTCCTGATCCGTCACGGATAACTCAGAGCCCATGAGTTGATAGATGAAGTTTGGATTTTTTGCCCCAATCTCTCTCTCTCTCTCTCTCTCTCACACACACACACACATACAAGGAGCTGTGTGGTCCTTACACAATACAATACAAATGTAGAAAGAGGTGACAGCTTTGTTAGGCCTCTAAAACGTTCAAACAATCTGTGCCACCTTTTGTGAATTATAATTCAATATCTTGTAAACAGTGCAGAAAAATGGAATGCTGGAAGACATTTGCTAGGTATCTTCTTGCAAGGTATCTTCTTAAGGTGAGTTTAAAGCTGATTTCAATCAGATTGGGGGGGGATGGTGGTGGTTTAATGCGTCAACCCCGGTAACATATGTTTGGGATTTTCCACCTAGCTGTTCAAACTCAGCTAGCCCATTCCTCTGCATAAATGTCTTTTCTGTGCCCCCCATCCCAACACATTTCTTTGGAACACAAGTTCCTTGCTTGGCTGACAGAGGAGAAAAGACCACACATCAGCATATCCATATCCAACAGAATACTGGGGTAAATTTTTATTTAATTACCAAATTGCCAGGCAACAAGTCAATTAGAGCCAAATTAAAATGTTGCAATATAAAGTATTCTCACTTACAACTTGTTAAAGAGAAAATTAAAAGAGCAACCTGGAAATAATATGTTTGCCAGCATTTTTCAGCACAATAATTTACTTGTGAGATTTTTCTCATCCCCATTAAAGCTGATATTAAATTCAAAGTCAAATTTCTTCCTCCTGTGAATATCGATATTACCACAAGATGATTGTATGTTGGGGGAGGTGGCTCTGCAAAGTAGACCACTCCTCAGGTGATTTACTTTCTTGAAATGGATAGATTTGAAATAAAGGAGAGAGATTCTAAATGTTGAAGACTAGGCTGTGGCCTCCAAGTGGAAGTCCTAAGTGTTTTTAAGTGCAGAGGTGGCAATTCAGAAGAGCACTTTGATGTCATGCAAAGAAACATTTCTACTGCATGCCTTAATGGCAACAAATCAATATTATGCTGCTGGTAATTTAATATGGAGGTTGCTCTTTCAACAAGGATTGCAGTGCTCTGAAAATTTCCAGAGTTTTGGAAGAATGTTTAAATCATAAAATCCAACTGGAATAAATCTTTGAAAGGTTGGTGCATTCACAAATGATCAGTACCGTAGCTTATTTGACTTCAATTTATTCCAGAGTCTATACATTTAAGCAGCTGAAATACCTCTCACTCCCACTAACATCATAGTCTTCACTTTTTGTGTTTGTTCCCTCTTTGGCAACAAATAGCTGCTCTGATAAACCCCACAAGCATACAAAAAAGAAGCCACAACAAACTGAAGAACTCTGGAGGTATGATATATTCTGTTTCTCAAAGAAGATGACCAAAATGTTTTAAAAAATGGTATTGCTGTATCTATCCTATGCAGAGGGCTGGTGTCATGGAAAATACTCAAGATGCTTCATTTCAGATTTAAAGCAAAACTTTTAGATTCTGCTTCTATTTATTATTTTCTTATTATTTATATAGCTTGTATACTGCCCACTACCCAAAGGTCTCTGGGCAGCTCACAATCAAAGTAAACAATTCAGATAATTAAAACTTCAAATTGCAATAAAATTAAAACAATAAAACATTTAAATACAATAAATACAATATGTTAAAATACAACACTAAAAATCACCATCAGGACCCACAATAATCAGTTAAAAGACTTTTGGAATAGGAATGTTTTTACCTGGCACCAGACTGTCATCAATGTTGGCGCCAGGTGGGTCTCGCTTGGGAGGCCATTCCACAATCTGGGGGCAGCTGCCAAAAAGGCCCTGATCCTACAAGCCATCCCTTTCACCCCCTTGAGGGATGGCTCTTTCAGGTGGGCCCTCTGGCTATATCTTAATTGCCAGGTAGGTTCGTATGGAAGGAGACGGTCCTTCAGGTATCTACGTCCTAAGCTGTTTAGGGCTTTATATGTCAAAACAAGCACTTTGAATTGGGCTCAGGCAGCAACTGGTAACCAATGAAGGTTATACAGAATCAGCGTGATGTGTTCCTTGGCAGCCATGCCACTTACCAGCCATGCAGCATGATTTTGAACCAGTTGTAATCGCTGGACCAAGCTTCCCGGTGAATTACGGCAGGCTCCCTCGCTGGCGTCATTTAGGAAAAACCTAAAGACCTTTCTTTTCCGCGACGCCTTTGGCGATCTCTAGGGATCCAACTGTTTGTTTTTTTTAACCCACCGATCTATTTATTCTTGGAAATTGCTGTTTTAGCTGTTGTATTGATTGTTGTTTTATCTTTACTGTTGTAAACCGCCCTGAGTCCTTTTTATGGGAAATAGAGCGGTATATAAGTGCAATAAATAAATAAATAAATAAATAATAAATAAATCTTCAAAGGCAGCCCCACGTAAAGCACATTGCAGTAATTAATACGGGATTTTACCAGTGCATGCATTATTTATTTATTTATTTATTTATTTATTTATTTATTTATTTATTTATTTATTTATTTATTAGTCATATACCCCACCCATCTTCCCAATGGGAACTCTGGGTGGCTTACAATAAAATGGTAATACAAAAAAACAGGTAATAAGCAAAACAAAACACAAGGGAAAGGAGCAAGATGGCGCCCCCCCCAAAAAAAACCTAACTAGAAAGGTCGCCAAACGCCTCCCTGAAGAGGTGAGTCTTCAGGGCTTTTTTAAAGGCGGGCAGGGACTCAATCAGGCACAGCTCACAGGAAAGATGGTTCCAGAGCATGGGCCCCACCACAGAGAAGTCGCGGTCACAAGTACGCGATTTCCGCGCCTCTCTGGGTGTGGCCACCCTTAGTGAGCGCGCCTGCACCGATCTCGTGGGTCTGGTCCCAGTTGACCTTTGAGAGATATGCTTTGCCAGATACTCTGGTCCCAAGCCGTGGAGGGCTTTGAAAGTCAAAACCAGGACCTTGAACCTAATCCGGAGGACAACGGGGAGCCAGTGCAAGCGAGCCAGAACTGGGGTGATGTGCTCAAATCTCCGAGCACCCACCACCAGCCTGGCCACTGCATTCTGCACACGTTGTAACCTCCGGATCAGGGTCAAGGGCAATCCCACATAGAGGGCATTGCAGTAGTTGATCCTTGAGATCACCAGAGCCTGCACTACTATCCTCAGGGAGGACTCATCGAGGTACTGGCAGATCTGGGCGATCCTGCGGAGATGGATAAAAGTGGCCCTGGAAGCAGCCATGACCTGGGCTTCCAGGGAGAGGTCTGAGTCCAGGACCACACCCAGATTCCTGGCCCTGTCCGTAGGCTGGAGGGAAACACCCCCCAGCTTAGGGAGAGGACCATTGTACCCAGACAAGGGCGCCCTGAAGAACAGAACCTCCGTCTTCTCCGGATTCAGCTTGAGCCGGTTATCTCTCGTCCATTCCAGAACTGCCTCCAGGCACAGATCAAGGGAGCGAACTGCCTCCACTGCAGACGACGAAAAGGAGAGCTAGAGCTGCATGTCATCAGTGTACTGATGACAGCGAACTCCAAATCTCCTGATGACCTCTGCCAGCGGCCTCATGTAAACGTTGAACAGCATGGGTGAGATTGCCGAGTCCAAGGAGCCAACAAGTCATCACCCAGCTGAACCCGCTGAGTCCGGCCGCCGAGGAAGGAACGGAGCCAGGGCAAGGCCTGACCCCCAATTCCCGCCTCGGCCAGCCAGACCAGCAGGTTACCGTGGTAGACGGTATCAAAGGCAGCTGACAGATCATGGAGAACCAACAGGGAGGAACACCCCCTGTCAGCCTCCCTGAGGAGGTCATCCTGCAGAGCGACCATGGCAGTCTCGGTCCCGCGAATAGGTCTGAAACCAGACTGGAAGGGATCCAGGATACGATTTACCTCCAGATATGACTGAAGCCTGACAGCAGCCACCCTCTCGACAACCTTGCCCAGGAAGAGAAGAACGGCAATCGGACGATAGCTGGATAAATCGTCCGACACCATGCCAGGTTTTTTCAGAGTGGGTTTCACCACGGTCTCCTTTAAACGGGCAGGGAAGCATCCCTCCCTGAAAGAGGGCGTGGCAATAGCAGAAACCCACTTGGGCATGTTCCCTTCAGCAGATTTAATAAGCCAGGCCGGGCAAGGGTCAAAGGGAGTGGTCGCCGGCCAGCAACAAGCCATAGCTCTGGAGGCCTCCACCGGAGAAACTGGCCCAAACTCATCCAGGAAGGAGGGACGGAGGGGTGAGGCCCCAGGGATCTCAGGGGATGGACTAGGGCAACTGGGGGGGCTAGTTGGAGCAGATGGCCTCTATTTTGGATCTAAAATGGGCTGCGAATTGCTCGCTAGTGAAATAACTAGGAGGAGGCCTCAGCTGAATGGGATTGGAGAGGTCTCGAACCACCCGGAACAATTCCACTTGGCGGTTTGAGGCCTCGCCAATTCTCAGGGAGACATAAGATGTTCTAGCGTCCCTGATCGCGTGAAGATAGCGGCCAGTCAGCTGCTTAAGGGCAGCCCTATTCTCTTCCGTCCGGTTTGCCCTCCAAATGACCTCTACTCTCCTGTGTTCTTGTTTCATCGACCGCTGCTCAACCGTATACCATGGAGAGGAGCGGTCTCCACAGCGCAAAAGGTGCTTGGGGGCGATCCGGTCCACCGCCCCGGTGGACCCTCGTACCACCTATCCACCAGGTCATCGACCGGATCGTCTGCCAGGCTGCCAGAGAGCTCCCCGAAGGCTTCCATGAACCTAGCAGGGTCCTACGGGGCGGGCCCAAATATCGACTCTCATGAGATTTTGTTCATCCAGGTAGAGGCACAGCTGATATATTTTCTGCAGCTGGAGAAAGGCTCCCCTGGCCACTGAGTCCACCTAGGCTTCCAGAGTTAGATGGGGGTCCAGGAGCACCCCCAAGCTATGGACCCTGTCTCTTAGGGGGAGTGCAACCCCATCCAGGACAGGGAAGTGGCCCTCTAACCTGTCCGGCGAAGCACCCACTAACAGCACTTCCATCTTGTCTGGATTGAGTTTCAATTTATTAACCCTCATCCAGTCCATTATCTGGCCCAGACACGAGTTCAGCACAGAAACCACCTCACCTGGATTGGTAGAAAATGAGAGGTAGAGCTGAGTTTCATCAGCATATTGCTGACTCCTCAGCCCAAAACTCCTGCTAACCCCTCCCAGAGGTTCCATGTAGATGTTATATAGCATGGGAGATAGTATTGAGCCCTGTAGAACCCCATGATGTAAACACCATGGGGCAGAGCTGCTATCCCCCAGCACCACCTTCTGAACACAGTCAGCCAGGAAGAAGTGGAACCACTGCAAGACAGTGCCTCCAACTACCTACCTGGCCAGCCTATCCAGAAGGACACCATGGTCGATGGTGTTGAAAGCAGCTGAGAGGTCCAGGAGTATCAACAGGGTTGCACTCCCCCGTCTCTCTCCCGGCAAAGGTCATCGTACAGGGCGACTAAGGCAGTCTCTATTCCAAAACCCGGCTTGAAACCAGATTGAAATGGATACAGAAAATCTGTTTCATCCAGCAGCGCCTGGAGCTATCCGGCCACCACCCGCTCCAACACCTTGCCCGAATAAGGGAGGTTCGCTACTGGTCGGTAGTTAACCACCATCCCTGGGTCCAGGTTAGGTTTTTAAAGGAGTGTTCTAATTACTGCCTCTTTCAAGGCAGCAGGCACCACTCCCTCTCTTAAAGAGGTGTTTACAGCTTGCTGGACCCAGGTGCGAACCCCGTTGGCTGATCTTTTAATTAGCCAGGAAGGGCAAAGGTCAAGCAGCGTGGTGGTAGAGTGGACAGATCCAAGCACCCTGTCCACATCCTCAGGTCTCAACAATTGAAACTCATCCAATAACACTGGACCTAAGCACAGCACACTGGACACATCCTTTGATTCTGTACCAATGGTGGAGTCCAATTCACTGCGAATCTGAGAAATTTTCCACTCAAAGTGGACAGCAAACTCATCACAGTGTGCTGCCGAATGGTCCATGGCCTCCACCATATCTCCTGGCTGAAGAAGTTCCCCAACCACCCGAAACAGCTCCGCTGGACGGCACTCTGAGGAAGCAATGCGGTTGGCAAAATATTGCCTTTTTGCAAACCGTATTGCCACAGAATAGGCCCGATAGTGGGCTCTAAGCCGTGTTTGATCTGACTCACAGTGATATGTTCTCCACTTGTGCTCAAGCTGTCTCCCCTCCCACTTCATTGCCCGCAACTCAGGTGTATACCAAGAAGCCTTCTGGGCTCTGCATATGGGGAGAGGGCGCTTAGTTGCGATCGTGTCAACTGCCTGGGTCATCTTCCTATTCCATAGGGTGAACTGAGCTTTGACAGGAGTGCTGACCATATCAGCTGGATAATCCCCCAGAGCTTTCAGAAAATCATCCGGATCCATTAGTCTCTGAGAGTGGATCATCTTATTGGATCCCCCACCCTTGCAGAGGGTTGGAGTAGCTAGTAGCCTAAACTTGACCAAGAAGTGGTCTGACCATGACAATGGGGTGAAAGCCAACCCTTCCACATCCAGACCACCATCCCCCAGTCCTGTTGAGAAGACTAGGTCCAGAGTATGGCCCTTCTCGTGTGTTGGGCCAATGACATGTTGAGATAGCCCCATGGTTGTCATGGTGGCCATGAAGTCCTGAGCTGCTCCAGTTAAGGTAGCCTCAGCATGGATGTTGAGATCCCCCAGTACCAACAGTCTGGGGGGCCTCAACACCAGGTCCAAGACCACCTCTGTCAGCTCAGGCAGGGAGATTGTTGGAATGCAGCAAGGTGGGCGGTACACCAACAGAATCCCCTATCTGTCTCGTGAGCCCAACACACAATACAGGCCCTCCAGACCTCCTCCCAAAGAGACAGGAAGCCTGGTCAAGGAGATAGAACTCCGATAGACTATAGCAACTCCACCTCCCCGGCCCACTGGGCGACACTGGTGCTGGACTGAGTACCCAGGTGGGCACAGTTGGGAGAGAGGAACCCTACCTTCCTCTTCCACCCAGGTCTCAGTAATACATGCTAGGTTGGCACCCTCATCCAGAATGACATCATGGATGAGGGCAGTCTTATTTTGTACCAACCTGACATTCAACAACAGCACCGTGTAGCTCATGGGTTCACTGATATGGTCACCTGATACCTTCTGGTTGGGAGTGGAACCAGAAGAGGGGATAGATGTAAGATAGCTAACCTCTCTTCTCCTATGCAGGCATGTTCTACTCCCACCCGAATACCTTCCCCTACCCAGCATGAGCTCAATAGTTGCCCGCTCCATTGCCCTCCCACCTTCCTGTTCCCTCAGTCTTATTGTGGGTCCTTACCTAAAAAACAAAGACAAAAACAAAATGATGGTGGTGGTGGTGGTGGTGGTGGTGGTGATGATGATGATGATGATGATGATGATGATGATGATGATGATGATGATAATAATAATAATAATAATAATAATAATAATAATAATAATAATAAT
>JAHTLZ010002507.1:647-16555 GCA_023846285.1 Phrynocephalus versicolor
GCTTTTCACTTTTCTCCATTGTGAACATTTCCCATTGACACCTACTCTTTGTTTCCTGGATCTCAACCAGTTCTCAATCCATAAGAGGACCTGCCCTCCTATCCCCTGACTGTGCAATCTTCTCAGCAGCCCCTAATGAGGGACTGTGTCAAAAGCCTTTTGAAAATCTGCTTAAGGCATATTGTTTCTGTTTGATTGGATGAAATTCTTTGGGGGTAGATATGGATGGCTGCTCAAAATCCCTCTGGGAAATGCACTAGAAGATAAGGTCTAGGGCAGACGCCATTCTCATACTTCTACCCAGCTGTTATCAAATACAGAGCACCAAATAGCTGGAATAGTTGAGAAAGCACTGGAGGAACAGCAATCTTGCCTGTATTGCAATCTCAAGGTTGCCAAAATTCCTTTACTCATCTCATGCAGACAAGATACCTGTGAAGACAGCAGCTCTTTTGCCTACTTAAATTGTCTGTGCGCTCCTCGATTACACTTAGTGTCAGTCAGCTAAGAGAAATACACCGGAACACTGATGTTTATAGCATCAGGACTGGTTGTGGATGGTGGATTAAAAAATCTTCCCAGATCTGACGAAGACTTTTTTTTAAAAGATAACATCAAAACAACATGGAAAAGCATCAAGATAATAGTACAGGTCATTCACAATGAACGTACAATCTGATATGTGTGTGTGTTGTGTCGTTACAGTAGTGACCAACTCTTCATTACCCCATGTCCATGGAGTTTTCTTGGCAGGAATACTGGAGTGGTTTGCCAGTTCCTACTCCAGGCACCTACAACACCTGGTATTCCCTAGTGGTCTCCCATCCAAGTAATAACCAGGGCTGATCCTGTTTAGCTTCCAAAATCAGGCGAGATTATACAGTGGTCCCCCGCCCTTTCGTGGTTCATATACTGCGGTCCCGCTATATCGCGGGACTACAGTATATAAAAAAGCCCCTCGGGTTTAAGGGGAAAAGGCCTGTTTCAGGCCTCGCATAGTTACCTCCAACTTGGTGCTGTCCCGAATGGGCCTGCGAGGACCTTCCCAGGCCTTCTGGAGGCCCCCAAATGGCCTCCCTGTGAACCAGAAGTGACTTCCAGTAAATCAGAAGTGACTTCTGGATTGCCGAAAATCATTTCTGAGGTATGCTGTAAGTACAAGAGCCCCCAGCTAGGCGCCCCAGGACTGACCTGACCTGCATCCACATATTGCGGATTTTCAATTATTGCGGGTCGGGTTGGGTCCCTAACCCCCGCAATAGGTAGGTTAATTTTTCCATCAGGGCAGTATGTCATAATCTATTTCTTCACACACGTAAAGTTACTGTACATTGCAAGTTTCCTTCCAATTTGCAGCAATTTCCAACATGCTTCCATGCAGATAAAAATAATAAATTGTTTATGTCTTAGCTGTTTGCTATTGCCTGAAAATGAGAACAAGAATAAAAATCACAGAAGTAGAGAAACATTAATATTTTTTCCTAACACCCACTTGCAGGATAGTATTTGATCTCAAGGATCATTACATATGTTACTTTTTAAACTGTTTCAACAAACATCAATACTATTTTACTTTAGAGGGCAGAAAAATTCCACTTATAATCTTTACAATGGCAACAGAGACTTTAAGTTCAAGAATCAGATTGCCTTTGTCACCAGAAATTTAATGTATCTCTTGATGACTATATATTAGACACGCAGAAAGACATCAACATGCACATATGTTTGTTTAATAATAATAAATTGGTATGTCCTAATATATATGAAGTGATTCTTTTAGTGTCAAAGTCTACAAATCAGAAATATCATTCAGATTCAGGGAGGAAAAATAACATCCAAGTTGCTGCCATGAATATTTAAAATGAAACATTTTGTTAGAATAAAAGTGTAAACTATTGTTATTCAATAATTAATTACGGTAATCCCATGCTGGCAAGTCAATTTTGGCTTATCACATTACTTTCCATGATTCTTTAGGTACAAAGTACTCAGATCTGTGAAGATTCTCAGTCATCCAGGTACGTTTATCTGGGAGTTGAGTCATGGCTACTGGACTTCTTTTGAGAGATAGAAACGTTTCGCTGTTCATCCAAACAGCTTCATCGGTCTGAAGCTGTTTGGATGAACAGCGAAACGTTTCTATCTCTCAAAAAAGAAGTCCAGTAGCCATGACTCAACTTCCAGATAAATTCACCTGGATGACTGAGAATCTTCACAGACATGTGAAGAAGTATGTTTATTACTTCTTGTAACATCAAAACTACAGTTTCTGCTTCCTCTGAATGTTCTCCAAGCCAATGAGTGGATCAGACAACTAGTCCTACTACATACCCATTGTGAAATGAAGCAGTAGGCTGTACAGGATAGCCATTGGGTTTTTCAACAACAGGGCAGGGAATCACATAGGCTGGATGTGACTCCTAAAGGCCACTACTGTAGTCCCCTGGCTCTTTCCAGAAATCCAAGAAGAGAACTGCTGCTGCTTTGCAATCAGGCTTCTGGCCAGTTCCAGGTTCGTTGTTTCATGCCCCCAAGAAGGTCAGGGCATCAGCTGTACCCTTACTATTCTCACCAAATCCCAAGATTCCGACTTGGAGGCAGTCATCACCTATGCGGGGACTGCCCCCCCCGCCCACCTTTGCTTCACACTGGTTGGCTGGCTGAATGGCAACCTGAGCTCCTCACCCAACTGGCACACTACTGGCATAAGAGGACCCCAGCATATTTATTATTATTCTTATTCTTTTCAAACTTATATACCGCACCTATTTCCCCAAAGGGGACTCAGGGCGGTTTGCACAACACCATAGCAAATAAACAGATAAAACAATAAAACAATCAACAGCGGTGTCCAGGACGGCAAGCCAGTGTAGGAAGGGCAGCGAATGGAGGGGGGGAAAAACAAAAACAAAAACAAAAAGTTATCCCTGGAAGTTACCAAAGGGTCCTTAAATAGCCATGTTTTTAAGGCTCTCTTGAAGGATGCCAGCAATGGAGCTTGCCGCAACTCGACCGGCAAGGCATTCCAAACAGACGGGCCAACCACCGAGAAAGCCCGGTTACGAGTGGTTGTCTTACAGGCTTCCCTCAGCGTGGCAATCCGGAGCGAGAGGGCCTGGGAAGAACGGGTGGGTCGGGCCAGATCTGAGCGTCGGGAGATACGCTCTGCCAGATAGACAGGGGCCAAGCCATGGAGGGTTTTGTAAACCAAAACCAACACCTTGAACCTTATTCGGGAGGCAACGGGCAACCAGTGCAGGCGAACCAGGATGGGGGTGATGTGATCGAACTTACGTGCACCAACCACCAACCTGGCCGCCGCATTCTGGACCCGCTGCAATCGCCGAAAAAGGTTCAAGGGGAGCCCCATGTAGAGAGTGTTACAGTAATCCAACCTCAATATGACCAGTGCCTGAACCACTGTCCTCAGGGAGTCCCCATTGAGGTACGGGCGAATCTGGGCGATAAGCCTAAGATGGTAGTAGGCCGACCTGGTCACGGCAGCCACCTGGGAATCCAGGAACAAATCTGGATCCAGGACAACGCCCAGACTCCTCACTCTTTGTGCCAGCTGGAGGGCAGACCCATCCAGACTGGGTAGAGGGCCACAGTACCCCTCCGGACCACCCGCAAAGAACAGAACCTCGGTCTTTCCATGGTTGAGCCCGAGTCTGTGAGTCCTGGTCCAATCCAAAACTGCGGTCAGGCAGCGATCAAGAGTCTGGACGGCCTCCACTGCATTGGTAGAGAAGGAGAAGAACCCCGGCGGACCGGGATTGGTGAGGTCTCGAACCACCCGGAACAATTCCGCCTGACGGTTCGAGGCCTCACCAATTCTCAGGGAGGCAAAAGATCTCCTAGCGTCCCTGATCGCTCAAGAATAGCGACTGGTCGACGCCTTAACCGCAGCCCAATTCAAAGCCATCCGAGCGTTACGCCATCTGCTCTATAGCCTCCTCCGCTCTTGCTTCATTGCCCGCAACTCCGCGGTGAACCATGGCGAAGAGCTGGCTCGGCATCGGATAAGGCGCTTGGGGGCGATCCGGTCCACTACCCCGGCCACCTCCTCAAACCACCTATCGGTCAGGGAGTCGACCGGATCGTCAACCAGTCCACCCGGTAATCCCCCGAAGGCCTCCGAAAACCGTGCAGGGTCCAGGAGCCTCCGGGGGCAGGCCCAGATGGAAGGGCCCTGCCCCCCCCCCCGCGGGGCGGGGTGGCGATTGATAGGGGAAAAGTCAGCAGATAATGATCTGACCATGACATGGGTCGGGTGCGCATCCTCCCGACCCCCAGCTCAACACCCGCCGATGAGGAGGCAAAAACCATGTCCAGGGTATGTCCTCCCTTGTGAGTGGGGCCGATGACAAACTGAGACAGGTTCATGGAGGCCATGGACTCCATGAACTCCAGAGCAGCTCCCGACAGCTCAGACTCGGCATGCACATTGAAGTCCCCAGCCACCAGAAGGCGGGGGGACCTCAAAAGTGCCGCCGAGATGAACTCGGAGAGCTCCGGAAGGGAGAGTGCAGGGTCGCGGGGGGCACGATACACGAGCACAATCCCAAACCTGTCCCTCTGTCCCACCACTAGGTGAAGACATTCTAACCCTGGACTCACCAACATCGCAGATCTGCTGACATGAAGGGATTCCCTAAACACATGGGCCCCCCCCCCCCCCCGACTCTCTGACCTGCCCAGATGCTGAACACAGTAGCCCTGGGGCGAAGGGCGAAGAAGAAGCTCCCCCTCCCTCGCCTACCCAGGTCTCCGTGAGAAATGCCAGGTCGGCCCGCTCATCCATGATCAAGTCATGGATGACGGGGATCTTAATGCCGACAAATGATGAGTGGGACTCTGGGAAGTGGGGGAGGGCACAATATAAGTATAGCACCTGTGGCGCCATGATCGCGATTGGGCATAAAGTGGTTTTGAAGTGCTTTGTGCTCATTTCCACTTGAGAGCCACTGTGGGGAAATGGATCGAGTGACAGGCTAAGATGCCACCTACTTCCATTCAAACCTCTCCCCCGCCCCCCAATTATCCACGTAAACTCATTGGGGGCTGCCCCTGGGCAAAGTACTCCTTAAGCATCTCACATACCTTGAAAACTTTATTAAGGTCACTGTAACTCAGATGCAGCTTCAATGCAGATAACACAAACACAGTGAGCCTTGATGTAAAGTGTCCTGTCAAAAGTATACATACATATCCTGGACCTTTCTCAACTGTTGTGCCCCATATGTCACAGGGCCATCATCCCTGCTCCCTCAAGTTTTCAACCTAATCTTTTCCCCATGGCCATTCTCTTAGTCCGTCTTTTCACTACTAACTTTTTTCTGTTCTTCTGCTTCTCCCTGTTAAGCCTCTTTCCCTCTGGATTTGAGATTGCTGGCTAGTTTTCCTAGGGATGCTTACTTTTTTTCAGTGTTCTGTTTTTCTAAACCCTCCCCTCCCCATCTGTTCTTCTTATTAGTCTTCCCCACTTGCGACCTTCCCGTACCTTCTGTACCCTTGACTGGTGTTGAGTATCACAAATCATGAGTTGTTCTCCTCCCAGTCCATATCCCAGCTACAGCCATGCATTTTTCTGATGATCTAGGGCAGGCATGTCCAAACTTTGGCCCTCCAGATGTTTTGGACCACAACTCCCAGAATCCCAAGCCTGTATTTCCAATGGCAAAGACTATGGGAGCTGTGGTCCAAACACCTGGAGGGCCAAAGTCTGGACATGCTTGATCTAGGGGAGCACCATATTCCTAGTATCGTTTGCATTTCCAAGCACCCTTCATGAAAGGGCAAACCTAGCCTCAGCCCTAGAGCTGGAGTAGGAATGATCCTGGCCTTCCATCCTGCTCCAAGGTTGGAAAGAAGGCTGGGCCTCCTGAGAAGATTCTCCAGAAGGTAAAGGAACACTCATCATGGCAAGCAGCATCATACACTATGGATAAAAGGCATGAGAGAGAATATTCTGCTCCCTAGCTCAAAAAGGTATTATGTAATGTGACATCCAGGCTGTCCTTTGTGACTCATCCCATACATACTGACATAAACAAGTACACAGTTATCCCTGGTATAGAGAATTAAAGACTGAAAATTTTCTGGAAGCATACAGAAGCCTGTAAGTTAATTCTAAGAATTCTATCTCTCAATAAAGCTCATAGCCAACCACATGAGTGAAAGGAAGGTTATGGGAGACCTTATTTCCCTATTAATACTCAGGTCCCCAATGCAGTGCTACAGCTCTAAACGGGAGATATAACATTTCCAGAAAATTTGAAATCATGGGGGGGGGGGGAACTTTGGCAAAACAGGAAAATTGGAGAAATAATGGTTTCCCTCCCCCTAAAGCAGTGATGGTGAACCTTTTAGAGACCGAGTGCCCAAACTGCGATTCAAAACCCACATCTTTTTCACAAAGTGCCAATGCAGCAATTTAACTTGAATACAGGTGGCTGTGAAGGGGTGATGTTGGGTGCCCACAGAAAGGGCTCCAAGGGCCACCTTTGGCACCCATGCCATAGGTTCGCCAATGCTGCCCTAAATGTTTCAGAGATTTTACAACTCTACTATAAACATTTGTAACATAGCATTTTATTTAAAAAAAAAACAAGTAGATCATGGTATTGGCTCAAACTAAAACCTTTTATCAAGTTGTGCTACTGTCCGATAATGGCCTCTCAACCTTGTTCAAGATGTGAACAGGTGAAAGACCAGGCCAAATTAGCAACCAGTGGTGAGTCTCCAACTTTGGACAGACAATACCACATACTCTCTTTTAGTTTATGTCTAGCCTTTGGGCTTTATTACACATTTACCATGTTTCTGTACACTTGAAAAAGTTGGGGAGACAATTTCACTTTAGAATCTGCACATGGAAGAGGAGGTCTTTGACAAAATGAATTCTTGCTTTGTGAAAAATTGCAGTTGTTTCATACTGAGATCTTGCAATACTGCCAGCTACAGAGCAAAACAAATAAAATGAAAGGACTGCTGCACATTTCAGATGACAATGGAAACGGAAACATGTTCAGGCATACACTCCTCCCTTCAGCAATGCTGGGATTAGGGGCGTTGGTCCCATGTGGTTAAAAAAAACACGTATAACCCTTATGACCCCCAATCATAACTACAATGGATAAACTTGAGCAAGTTTAACACAAGATTAACACACTTGAGAAAAGAAGACTGAGGGGAGATATGATATTACTTTTCAAACACAGTAATACCTTGGTTTAAGACAGTGGTTCTCAACCTATGGGTCCCCAGATGTTCCTGGACTGCAATTCCCAGAAGTCTTCATCACTAGCTAAACTGGCCAGGATTTCTGGGAGTTGCAGTCCAGGAATATCTGGGGACCTACAGGTCAAGAACCACTGTTTTAAGAGTTTCTTGGTTTAAGAGCATTTTGCAAGACAAGCAAACATTTCTTCTAAATTTTGCCTTGATCAACGAGCAATGTCTTGCAATACAAGAACTGGAGCAGATCACATAATCTCAAGTGAGCCAATGGTGACTCCCCCCCCGGCTGAAAATTGTGGGTGATTGTCGGGGATATTCCGTCTCAGGCCATCCTCCAAAGCAGAGGAAGGAGAGAGGAAGGAAGGTCTCCTTTGCACCAGCCAGGAACGTTTTCAAAGGGGAGTGCAGGTTAGGGTTCTATTTTTCTTTATATTTATGTCTTTATTTAATTTGTTTTTGACATTCTTTCTTATTTTCAAACCATTTCTAGTCATGAGGCAGCTACTCAAGTGTGTATATGGATACAAACTGCACTTTATTATTGACACATTAAAACACAGAGTAAAATCAAGTTAGTCCCAAGCAGAGCAGATTCTGCAGCCAGATACCTGAACCATGAGGTGGATCTGTACTTTTATCCAACTTCTTTTGTGAATGTTGGCATTTTGTGTGTACATTTTGTGGTCTGTGGGACCCCAAAATGAATTATCTGAGTTACCATTATTTCTTATGGGGAAATTTGCTTTGGTATTTTGGTTTACAAGCATGTTTCCGGAACAGATTATACTCGTAAACCAAGGTATTACTGCATTTGAAATTTTATCATACAGAGGAAGTGGAGGATCTCTTCTTGATCATCCCAGGGTACCAGACATGTAATAATAGGATCCAGCTGCAATAAGCCAGATTTAGGCTAAATATCAATAAAACCATATTAGAGCAATACAACAAAGGAACCAATAACCTCAGGAGGTGGCAAGTGCTCCAAAGTTGGAAACGTTCAAGAGAAAATTGGACAACTATCCATCAGACCTACTTTGATTTGTATTCCTGCACTAAGCAGTCGGTTGGACTCGATGGCTTTGTAGGCCTCCCAACTGAATTATTCTATGATTCCTGGTAGCTGGAAATATATATTTTCTCTCATCCTCTGCCAGCTCCAATGATGAACTCATTTCTACATATGAAGAACAGGGAACTGCCCTTACTCCTGACACATCATTTATTGATGAGCCAAGGTTTTGAACAATGGAAAGAGATTAAGAGGCTTCACTTGCCTTAACAAATCCGTCCTTACGAAACAGCCACACTAGATCCTAGATGATGAATCCTAAAAAGTCAGCTCTCACAGACACTTGAACAGGATTCTCCTAAGGACAGAACACAAGTAAATGACAACATGTTAGACATATAATCTAATCAGTTCCATTCTGGAAAACTGGTGTGGTATATAAATATAAAAATATTAAATAAATAAATAAATAATTTAGTGTGTGTAGTGGGGGATGTATTTTCATAAATAAATAATTTAGTGTGTGTAGTGGGGGACGTATTTTCAATACATATCCAGTATTTGTAATAGTGCTAATCTAGATATTTCATGGTCAATAATGCCCACTTATTTTGGGCAATCCTTACTGCGGTACAAAAAAATTATCTTTCCTAGCATACCAGTACACACGAGCATTCTACAGGTAGCCAGATACCGTATAAGGAATGAGCTGGACTCTGCTTGTAACCCTGAAACTGCTTGTACTGTACCCTTAAATGCTATATGGTCGATATATCACTCAGATACAGGGGAAACACTCATTTGGTTTTGGGTGAAATGTGTAAGATTCAATGCACAGTGGAAAACAGTTCCAAGGAGAGGCAAGGAATCCCGCTTGGCTATCAGGGCAAGCAAGAAAAATGAGAAAACTTGCCTTGCGTTGCCTATTCACAGCCTGGGGGAAATTATGGCTTGGAATTACAGCGACTGAGATCCCATACAGAGCACAGCCACAGAGATAGGTTTGGATGGGAAAATCCACATGTGTGTGTGTGGGGGGGGTAATCCCAAAAGTAACTTTTCAAAATTAATTTGTTGTAAACCACCCAGAGCGGTCTTGTTACCAAATGGGCGGTCTAGAAATCTAATAAATAAATAAGGCTTGGAAAAAACTCACTATTAGTTTTCTACTGGACATGTCACTACAGATTAGAGATGGGCACGAATAAAAAAAAAGGCATTTTGTTTGTCGTTTGTAGGGCCTGTTTCGGTTCATTTCCGTTTTTCATGAATTTTTTTTGCAAAAAAATCGTTTTCGTTCGTTTCGTTACCATTTCGTTACCATTTATTTCATTTTTTGTGATTTTTTTTAGGATTTTAAGCAATTCACTCATATTGCAGTAACGGAAACGAAACGCACGACAAAATTTCCGGTGTTTCTGTTCGTTTCGTTTCATTTTAGGGACAAAATTCGTTTGTCATTTCGTTACGTAACGAAAAAACAGAAACGGAAACGAAAAAATGTTCATTTCGTGCCCATCTCTACTACAGATGGTCCATGCAGATACATACACACAGCACCACCGGTGCTGCACATTACTTCCTCCACTTTCCCAGTCATGATCCACTCCCAATTTGGAGCGTGCTCCTCTCCTCCTCCTCCTCTTTGGGTGTTCGGCCACCAGTCCCTGGCAAGAGCATGGGTTCGCCTCTCCTGCCTCCTTGTCCGAGTTGTCAATCAGCCAAGGAGGTGGGATAGGGAAGCCCATGCTCCTGCCACAGACTAGTTGAACACTTGAAGAGGAGGAGGAGTGTGCACCAGCTGGGGAGTGGGAGATTCAGCTGGGGAGGCAGGAGAAGGGAACGCATAGAACCTTCAGTGCTGTGGATATGGACTGGCATGAACCACCAAACCAAGGTTCGCGCCCACCTATGGATGTTGCTAATGATTTTCAGAACACAACTTCTCATAAGACTAAAAAAAAATTATTCAGTCTGTGAGAACATAACTGATTAAAAAGGGTGAATTTGGGGGGATACTCATTATTCTGCAATCTTGCCTTCAGCTCTATTTTTTAAAACTCATTTTATTTCCCTTACAATTAATAGAACCTCTCCATATAGCAGAAGGACCAAAAGATACATTAGAACCACAATCTGAACTTGGCAATAATATTAGCCCTAAAGAAACTACCTGAATTTCTGAATATTAATATTTGTGTGTGGTATAGATGTTGTACAGATTTAGGGCAAAATATCTCTTAATTTAAGATGAAAGCTATAAAATAAAATGGAATTCCTTCTGTGCCGCAGAGCTGAGATTTGCTAACAAAAGCACTATATGAACACATCTGCTATATTGGTAGCACTCTGTTAATGTAGAAGGCAAAACAGGACACAGGAGAAAGACTTATTGGGGAGTCCTATTCCATTACAGAATCTGAAGATGCCAACCCCCACAAGTCTGAATCCACAGATGATGATGGAAAAGAGTGTTATTTCTCCTTATCCCAGTACACACACGCACACACACACACACACGCACACCTTTTCTCTCACTTCTATTTGTGTATATGGAGAGCTCTATAATCTATGTAATTATGAATAACCTGATTAGAACTGCAGAAAAAGGAATTTTTACAAAAAACATCCTGTCACTAGGCCATGCTGTAGAGATATGTGAACCTATTCTAGTCCTTCTCCACCTAGATCTCAAATAGTTCCCAGTTTAAGACTCCAGGCACAAACAACTAACGAATAACGTTCAAACTTGAAGGTGAATGCCTCACCTGAGGATGCCAAGGCAAAATATCCTAGAAGAGTGAAGGAAGGGAGGGGAAAATGCAATTGTCTTTCACATTTTCCACCTCCCTTTCCTCTTCAGGCATGTCCAAACTTCGGCCCTCCTGATGTTTTGGACCACAACTCCCAGAATCCCAAGCCTGTATTTCCAATGGCAAAGGACCGTGGGAGTTGTGGTCCAAAACATCAGGAGGGCCGAAGTTTGGACATGCCTGCTCTGAATATTTTAGCTTGCTCATACTCTGTACAGGATAGGAATCAAGTTCCACGTTTCCATCCATCCATCCATCCATCCATCGTACTTTTATACCACCCATCTGGCAGCAAAGCCACCTTGAGCATTTTCTTGCAGTCAGGAGGACAAAACACAAGGGAGCATGTCTCGTGTCTTTGTTGTATATAGAGCTTCCTACTCTCCATGCTTTCAGGCATCCATGACAGATGATGGGATAGGTTCTCCAAGGAATACAGAGGTCCTTTCACACAACATATGCAGCTTGGCAAATGCCAGGCACTCCACTGCCACTCCTGGTCCAATACTCATGAGCACTGGTGGCCATCCAAAATTAAAGACCAGTTTCCAAAATAAAGGAGATCTACTGACTGAATGCATTTGAGGCTCCTCACTGGAGACTAAAGAATAAACAGTGGCAATACTCAGGCAGCACCAATCTGTAACTGAGAAGCTCAGCCACAACAGCTGTTCATACATGTAGTCATATAGCATCTGGCTAACAACACTGCAGCTCTTCTCCCAAAATATATTACTATTCTAAGAAAGGGTGGATAAGCAATAGTTTCAGGAGAAAAAGGATTCTAACATGACCATGCTGGTGATGACTTGAATTTAGGGATCTCTGTGTTAGCTACCAGTATCATACTTGGGGGGCAGCACTACATAAGAACATAAGAAGAGCCATGGTGGATCAGGCCAAAGGCCCATCTAGTCCAGCTTCCTGTATCTCACAGCGGCCCCACCAGATGCGTTTGGGAGCGCATGAGACTAGATATCTGTCTCCTGATCCCACTGCCCTGCCTCTGGCCCTTGAAGTACCACCGTTTTAAGCCTGGAGATGACACATCTCCATCATGGTTTGTAACCTGGGATGGACTTTTCCTCCAGGAATCTGTCCAATCCCCTTTTGAAGGCATCCAGGCCAGATGCCATCACCACATCCTGTGCACTCCGGAGCATTGTACAAAGTTTGGGAGTCCAAGGCAATATGCAAATACTTTAATGGTTTTTAAGTCACAACAGCAGCCTGACAATCCACTAGAATGGCTTTAAACTCCCCAGTCTTGGCCTTCATGGAAACCGTGTTCCAACCCAAATGCCTCAAACAAGATTACCACGTGAAAGCACCATCTGGGGAGCCTTGAAGTAACTCTATCTGTTTCTCAGAAGCATGCGTCCGCCATACTTAAGTTATGGCAGCTTTCTTTAACCCTTTAACAAGTAAGTAGGATCCAGTTTCAATTTTCCTTCCATTGTACAGGGTCAAAACAACTGAACATTTAGCCTTTCAAAAAGAAGGATGAGAGGGGATATGATAGCTATGTTTAAATATTTGAACGGATGTCATATTGAAGAGGGAACAGGTTTGTTTTCCGTGGCTTCAGAGACTAGGACTCGGGGCAATGGTTTCAAACTACAGGAGAAGAGATTCCATTTGAACATAACTTCATGATGGTTAGAGCTGTTCGGCAGTGGAATATGCTATTAACGAGCCTATTAAGGCTTTGTTCATCTTATGAGCCAATCAGACCAGGGGACAAGAGGTCAAGCTGACTATAAGAAGGGTCTCTTGCACTAGCTATACTCAGACCGATGACGCTGTTTGGATGAACAGCGAAACGTTTCTATCTCTCAAAAAAGAAGTCCAGTAGCCATGACTCAACTCCCAGATAAACGCACCTGGATGACTGAGAATCTTCACAGACACAAAGGATATGCTGCCAAAGAATATGCTACCACAAAGGTGGAGTCTCCTTCTTTGGAGGTTTTTAAGCAGAGGCTGGATGGCCATCTGTCGGGAGTCCTGTGATGGGGGTTCCAGCATGGCAGGGGGGTTGACTGGATGGCCCTTGATGTCCCTTCCAACTCTATGATTCTTTGATTCTGTGACTCCTTTGGTTCAACACCTTTCAGAGTATGGTATATCCAAAATCATTGCCCATTTGTTGGAAATTAAAGTTCAATGACCAATGTATCTATAGATCACGGGGCCCAACCTGTAGACTAGACTCCAATAATTGTCCTGGCTTTGATTAGCTTGCAATCCATTTCTCCTAATTTCCCCACCCTTCTTTTAGTCTAGTATCAAGTCCATATCTGCAAGAAAAATAGTTTTCCTCATTCTTCTCTTCTTTACTTTCTTGAAGGTTAGTTTATCCATAGAGTTCAACTGAGGCTATTCCACAGCAGAGCAAAACAATCACACTTGCATTCAGTCCTTCTATACTAGATAGCTATGAGAAGGATATCACAGTGCTGACAGCATTTTTAGCCTTTTATTTTCCATTTAACAATCAGGGCTTGGCTACTGCTGTGTTGATTAATCACCCTTTGACAGACCTGTTTTAAATTCTATGGACATGGGTCTCCTGGGGGTTGTGTCATACAAACTGCTGACTCATAGCACATGAAATCTGGTGGTCAAGGACCAATGAACTCATTTCCATTAGATAAATATTCTCTAGCATCGCAAATTTCTTTGCTGAAGCAATCAAGGTAATCACAAGCCGACATGGTTTTTAAAACATAACTTAGTTTCTTGTCTACACTCATGAATTTATCTATTTCTGTTGTTATGTACCATCAAGTCACCTCCAACCTATGGCAATCCTGTCTTTAATCAACAAGTATTTCTAACCGCCATGATTAACCCTGTGTTACAGGTTACACTGATTCTTCTGACAAGTTTAACTACAGCAGCCCAAATGCTGTTGCTCTAATAAGCTTAGGGGATTAAAAATTAGCCATTTAAGTCTAATTGACCAACTTTTTAAAAGACTAATGACCTTGTACAGGAATATGACATAAATTTGGAGATAAATTAAATCTTAAGAGGACACCGGGTGAGAGTATCGATAGAGAGGACAGATAGCCATCTACAGATGAGCATATGAAGCCCTGGAACATATTTACTGCCTTCTAGTAGGGGTTACCTGCTTTCTCAAAGCCCAGACCCACTTCCCATTTCTTGGCAATACCGTGTGCTTCACTGCAGCTGAGCTCTTTCCATATCCAATTTGCAGAGACTTGTCAAAAAGTTCAGTTCCAACATGTAGCTGCTCTTGCACCTAACTGGCCCTTAGAAGCCAATTTGAACTACATATAAGATATTGACACCACAATAAAACAGCTCTCAAACTCTCTCCTCTTACAGGGGGTCTACAGAAACACTCAAACAAAACAGAACAAGAAAACTCTGGAAGCTTCCATTTTACATGCAAAATTACTTGAGGACTGGTTCTACAGAGAGCACGTTGGGCCAATCCATTTTTTTCTCTGGAAGTTATTTTCAAAGCACTAGTCAAAATATGTACAGTATCAACACATACTAGTTGTCAGAATCATTCATCATCATCATCATCATCATCATCATCATCATCATCATCATCATCATCATCATCATGAGTCTAATATTGAAGTGGAAACAAACTAAACAAAACTAGTGTTAGTTATTTCCTGTGGATGGCTGGGCATTACTATAATCTGGTTGTCTTAAAGCAGGCATGTCCAAACTTTGGCCCGCCAGATGTTTTGGACCACAACTCCCACAGTCCTTTGCCATTGGAAATACAGGCTTGGAATTCTGGGACTTGTGGTCCAAAACATCAGGAGGGCCAAAGTTTGGACATGCCTGGCTTAAAGTGAATACTGGTTATTTTTTAATATATAAAATTATGCAGCAGTTTTAGAAGTTACTAAAACAAGGAAGCATTCAAAGTCCCAATGATGTTAAAACTAGATGAATATGCCAAGAGACATCATCATTAAAAAAAAAAACTCTGGCAAGATATTAGAGTGTTCCTATCTAAGGATAAAATGGTGCCAGATAAAAATTAATTATTTCATTTCAAAAACAGTCAGCAAAAAATCTTGGAAGGAAAATGGAAGGGAACAGTAATGCTAAGAATATACTATTGCTGATAGGACATAACAAAGTTTGCTGTTCTATGTAAATACAATTTATTGTTGTTCTTGCTCCCCTTCTTTTTCCTTCACCTATGGATAATGCAGCATGCTGTCACAAACCTTCATCCTAAGCCCCTTCTTGCCTTTTAACAGTGCCAGCATAGATATAGATGGGATCCTTCTCAAAAAGTTAGCACATGTTCAATTTTGTTGTGAAAAATGTTGCAGTCTTTAAACTGTAACCCTAAGCTTGTCTGTGGCACATACATTTAAGAATGGCCTATTAGTTTTTTTTAAAGCCTTCAGAATAAACAAACAATTACAATTTATAAGGAAATTCCATTGAAACACATTGAGACTAAGGATACCCGGTAGGAAAATATTCTATTTTATTTACTCTAAGCATTTATATACCACCTTTTAGACATGAAAGCTGACAAAGTTCACAGGATTATTTTTTCAAAAATATATATTATAGTACCAATAAAATACAATGGAAATACAGTACTAGAGCAAGGACATTTGGGTCTGGAATTCAGAAAGGGAATATACAATAATGATACACAGAGGAAGGGCAATATATTCCCTTAAACAATATTGTCATTTGTAGAAAGCAGCCACAATTGCTGCCTGATTTGTCTGTCCAATTGGAATTCAGGTGACCTTCTGCCTGTGAAATACGTATGCTACCACTGAGATACAGACTTTTCAGCTTGCCTTGGGGGGGGGGGG